>JAQFVV010000053.1:5033136-5287085 GCA_028023455.1 Epiperipatus broadwayi | reverse complement strand
ATTTAGCAACAAGAAACACAGTAATATTCAGAGTTACAGTGGCAGCCTCCATGTATTGTAGTGATGGCTTGAGTTACTATATCTAAATCCATTTTCTTTTCCTGATGGTTGATTGAAGGATTTGTTTTAATGTCTCATTTTATAATATTGGCATAGCCATATCAGTCAACTTAGCAACAAAAAAATATTAATATTTCATTTCAGTTCGAAAAACTACTCTTGTTTGCTTCTGATTTTTCTTTTTAACTAACTCATTTCTCAAATTCCTTTTGTTTCCCAAAATAGTTTATCAGTATGCCAATCTCTTTTTTTAGTCATGCTTTTAACATTTTTTTCTTTCTCTGCCATACATTTACTTAAAATTCCTTGGAAATTTTGACTGCTAAGTAATCAAACAAAAGATACAAAATTGCCTCAAGATAGACGTATATATCAAAGTTCTTTCATTACTCTCATTAGCATGCAATATACAATAAAACAAAAGAAAAGTATACATTTGAAATAAATTAATAATACAAGAAGAAAATATTCGCATATGACTGCATTCCCACAATTTATTAACATATTTTCATGAATTTATTTTTAAACACATAACTATAAACATCTTTTACTTTTTTTTTTAAATAAATAAAAAAAAAAACTTTCAAACTTTCTCTCTTCGACATATATATTCGCACACTGAATTCAATTTATTAGGCTCCTGCTGATCTAGGCAATTAGGAAATATTGTGTAATTCCTTTATAACAGGGTTTTAATCCGGCTACTGTTATAATGCCCCCCTGTTGGAAAGACTTCAGTTCTTGTGTATAATTCAACCGATGACGTATTACCCTGAAGGCACATTGGTCTAAAGTTGCGATTTTTAAGATAACGTCTCCAAGTGATCTGCAGACACATTTAGTTGCTAAAATGTGACTGCAGATCACGTGAACATGGTATGTTAAAAAACGCAACATTAGACCGATATGCCTTCAGGGTAATATGTCATCGGTTGATCACGTGGTAAAAAACAAAAAAACATGGCAAAAATATAAAAATTTAAAAAAAAATTAAACATAAAAAAAAAGAAAAAAAATGTGACACAGGTCACGTGATAAAAAACAAAAAAAAAAAAGGCAAAAATCTGATGCAGGTCAGGCAAATAGTAAAAAAAAATAAATAAAAATGTACATGCATGTGTCAAAATAATTTAGCAAAAACTATATTCTAATTTATAAAACCACCCTATATTATGCTCAATTATAAAAAACAGCGCATAGTGCTGGAGTTGGCAGGGGGGCCCTTTGTGTTTTTGACAAGCCGTTAGGCTTGGCGTACACCTATACCTTGTATTACTCTCATAGCTGTAAAATAATTTTCTGTATGATATAATTCAGAAATTAAAAATTGCTGATGAATTTACGAAAAATAATTTTCTGTATGATACAATTCACGTAATTCAATTGTAGAAATATTAACAAAAAATTTTTGTAAATTTTAAATAAACAGCTAAATTAAAAAGACACAATTTAATGCAAATCTGGTATTAATGGCGTCATTTAATGCAAATCTGGTATTAATGGCGTCACACCCTGTAATTTTTATAATTGCCGATGAATTTACGAAAAATAATTTGAGAATTGTAGAAATATTAACAAAAAGTTTTTATAATTGACAATGAATTTACGAAAAATAATTTGAGAATTGTAGAAATATTAACAAAAAGATTTTGTAAATTTAAAATAAACAGATAAATAAAAAACAGTTTACCGGAATAAATTACGAAAAATAATTTTCTGTATGATACAATTCAGAAATTAAAAATGAAATTAAAACATAATTCAATTGTAGAAATATTAACAAAAAATATTTGTAAATTCAAAATAAACAGATAAATAAAACACTTTACCTGAATTAACAGCTCAAAAAAGTAACTGTGATGCCGTGGATAGCAAAATCACAATAGACAGAAAAATCAAAAAATTTCCCAAACCTCTCTACGAATTTTAAATCTCGTGGGTGAAAAAAAAAATTGACTCTCTGATGGATTAATCACGCCAGTCACTTGGTTACCATGACAACGTTGTCATGCAAAAAACATCGATGTCTACCGGAAGGGAAATAGGTAAGTCAAAAATGTCATCGGTTGAATTATACACAAGTACCAAGACTTCAAAATGGGGTATACTTATTTTGAGATCTAAAATAATAAAACCATTATAGTATGGGTTTTAAAGCCCTAGCATTGTAGGACTCTTTAATCTCTGACCTAGTGTACACCCAAAATACATTATTTCCCTGTCACAGTACAATAATGAATGGGCCCTCATATAAATTATAAAACTTACAGCAAATGAATTTTCCTTGGTCACTAACGTGTGGTGTTTTCACCATTACCTTGTCTCCTATTTGGAATCGGTGCTGGGTACCCGCTGACCTTTTTATTTTGACTCTTTTTCATAAGAGTGTCTGGTAAGCTTGAGTTCGATCAGCTCCTACATCTATTGGGGGCTCATTTAACCCAGGAAAAGGCAAGAGGAAATGGACCCTCATATAAATTATAAAACTTACAGTGGATGAATTTTCCTTGGTCACTAACATGTGGTGTTTTCACCATTATCTTATCTCCTATTTGGAATCGGTGCTGGGTACCCGCTGACCTTTTTATTTTTATTTTGACTTCTTTTCATAAGGGTCTGGTAAGCTTGAGTTCGATCAGCTTCTACATCTATTGGGGGCTCATTTAACCCAGGCAAGAGGGTTTTTATCAATCGAGGGACATGTTTTTCTAAATGCAACTGTATTAGGGCAAACCCGGTCGATTCATTGACTGATCAATTAATATAATTGATGACCTGTGAAACTTGCTTGACCTACCCTTGATGGTTCATTGGAAGATAGGTCCTAAATAACCAACCTAGTTCTGGCATAATCCTCTCACATGGGTTCAATTGCGGATTACGAATGGATGTCAAAATGTGCTTAATTCCCTGTCGTATCCACCTATGCCATTACTCTGATATGAAGGAAGTACCATGATCTGATAATAAAATGTTTGGTTTTCCCACATTGGGAAAGTGACTATTTTCTAGCATTTTTATAGTGTTCTTAGTATTTGCCTGGGATATCGGGTACATGGCTACAAATTTAGAGAATAGATCATAGACCATGACTAGATACTTTTTTTAAAGGGGAGCAAAGGACCATAGTAATTCAGAGCCATCATTTCCCAGGGCCTCGTTGGAATTATGGAAGTCATAGGTATTACATACCTCCTTTTCATTGGCTTTGTGTTTTGGTGTATCTCACCCTGGCTTATCACGGCCATAATTTTAGTATGCATACTGGGCCAATAAAACCAGTCCAGGAGTAAATGCTCAGTTTGAGTGTGCCATTATGACCATAGAGTTGGTGTACATGTGTGACAATGGCCTTTTTCATTTGATGTGGTAAAACAGGCTTCCACTTCTCTTGGTCCTCATGAATTTGAAACTGTAATATCAATTGTCTTATTTGGTATCATCCTGCCTTGTTTCCTACCCATTCTAAATCCATTGTTCATTTTTCCTTTAGTTGCTCAATCAATGTCCTTAGTTGTCCATCTTCCCATTGGTAGTGTGGTAGTTTGGCCAAATCTTGTTCTACTGCTTCATTTACCTTCAGGTTCAAGCTAGCAATATACAAGTTCTCTCCATATAAATGGCATGGTTGGGATCGAGCAGGGTTATGGCTCAATATGTCCGGCACATTGTTCTTTGACCCTTTGCACCATTTTATGGTGTAGTCATATTCCTGGAGGTATAGACTCCATTGAATCAGCCAGCTTTTGGTTAAATAGCTGTGGTTCAAAAACTCCAAACCTTTATGGTCAGTAATGACAACCACTTTTGATTCCAACAAAAGTGTTCTGAACTTCTGGAATGCCAAGACAATAGCAAGGGCTTCCTTTTCAGTAGTGGTATAGTGATGCTCAAGTCTTTTAAACAATTGGCTTATAAAATATAACACTTTCATCTGATTACCATCCTGCATCTAGGATAGTGTGACTCCTAGCCCATACCTACTACTGCCCATTTGCACAATGAACAGCTTCTGGAAATCAGGAAATGCCAACATGATTTGTTTCTCAAAATTTCTTTTTATATTCTCAAAGGCTTTATCTTGTTCCTGAATCCATTTCCACAGGACATTCTTTCTTACCAGCTTCACCAAAGAATCCATTTGTTCTGTGAACCCTCATAAAACCTGTTATAGAAATTGCAGAGGCCCATGAATTATTAAATTTGCTTCTGCGGCATAGGTTTAGAAAATTCTCTAATAGCCAAGACTTAGTCTGCATGGGGTTTTATCCCTTGGAAACCCACCACATGGCCCCCACATTGTAACTTCATCCTTACATAATATGCTTTTTTTAAAATTAATCTTGATTCCTTTTTTGAGGCATTCCTTCAGAAAAATCACTACATTCCTAAAATGTTCTTCGATGGTTGCTGATGCCACTAATACATCATCTACATACATTGTGAACAATTTTTTTACTTCTTCTGACAACACTTGGTCCAAGCATCTCATCAACCCTGCAGTGCTGTTTATTAGGCCAAATGACATAGTTAAATTGATATGAATAACCATCATATCTAAAGACGGTATATTTCAGGTCTTTGGGATGGAGTTGGATCTGCCAGTAACTGGCAGTCAAATCAAAAGTTGAAAATATTTTCTTTCCCTTAAATCTCCCTAACAGTTCCTGCATAGGAGGGTAGATAGTACAACCTGGGATAGTTATTCGGTTAAGTTGTCTCACATCCAAACAAAACCTGACTGACCCATAGTTTTTTTACAATCATCAGCGTATTACAATATGGGGAGGAACACTTCGAAATAATTCCCCATTCTATCATTTGGTTGATTTGTTCTTTCACATTATCCTGGTATTAATGTGGAACTGGTTATGACCTAAACTCGAGTAGCTGGTTCTGATTTATCTTAATTCTTTGCTCGAATCTTTGAATTACACCTGATATATCTGATAAAAATGTGGCCATACTCTTCCAGTATTTTCTGCAGTGCCTCCTCTTCTTCTCCATTGGCCACATTTGCCTGCTTAACTTTCTCAGCTATATCTCTGTCCATTGAGTTTTCCTCAATTTTCATGACCCCAATTGAATGGTATAGGTCCAGCACCAGAAATGTAATTGTTTCTTCATCACAGGTAACTCTTTCCCTTTCATAGTCCAGGACACATTTGTATTTGTGTAGGAAATCAGATCCTAATATGGCCTTGTGTGTCAGATCCTTCATAATAAGAAATACATGAGTGAAAGTTTTCCTATTTATCTGTGTCTACCCACATCTGCTTAGGTTATAACTTGGCCCTCTTATTATTCACTATTGTCGCCTGTTTAACCTTCAGTGGAAGGTTCCATATGCCAGATTGTTTCCTAACCAGTTTATGATAGTGTTTCTGACATAACAGAAATTTGATTCCCCAAATCGATGAGAGTTTCTATTTCTATTTGATTGATTTCCATATGAATCTTTGGGCATTCCTGTTTGGCATAGTAAGGAACCCTATCTTCCCATGAACATACCAAATTCTCATGTTTCCTTTTTCTCAAGTGTATCATTCCTTCTTCCTCTTCCATATCCATTGACATTTATCCATAAATTTTTTCTATTATCAATCTCCCTCATTTGCTTATCTACCTCAATTTGACCTAATACTTTTAATCCCCACTTGGCATCTTATTTCTAATGGCAAATTTTGACACACCATTTTTACACACCATTTTTACTATCTGATTTTCAGATAGCTTATCACTCTTTAATGTTTTCTTCAGTGTGGCCATTTGTCATCTGAAAAACTGTATGTAATTTTCCTTCCCCTTTTTCGAAAACTTCTGATTGATGATTCACATTTTGATATTCTCCTGCTGTTCCTCATTCCAAAACATCTTCTTCAAGGCCATTTCATACTCCTGCTATATTTGGGGTTGGTGTAACATGGAATCACACCACATTTTTGCATATCCTTGAAGGTGGATCTGTGCTAAGATTATTTTGAAATTCCTCCAGTATCCCATATCTCCTAAAATATTTTTGTAAACTATTTATATGCTTTCTCAGACTTTCTTCCTTCTATCCTCTAAATATCTTCATTTCCATCCCCTCTATCTTCTTTAATTTGTTATAATCACATCTATCCTGCCTGTCTCTTCTGCTTTATCTTTAGGATAAATAACTTTTACTTCTACTTTTATTCTTATTTTATATTTTTATGAAAATGAATTTTTGTTTCTAATTGAGTGAAATAATGACACAATTTATGTATTTATTATTTTTCTATACAATGTGCTAGACTCACCACTCCAGCTCACAAAGGACTATGCTGACTGTTACCTGCCCTATTATTGAACCTCTCATCCTATCTGGTGCTTTATTCTTTCAATTAGTATTAATGAGACAAAATAATAACGACTACAACAACACACAAAAAAATTTCTTCTCAACCTGCCATTCTCCTACTTTCACAGCCCCATTCATTGGGAAGCCATTTTAACAGGCAATCCCAGTATTAATTTTGTTGTTTATATAAATATCTATCAAAAAATTGAATCTGTTGACCACATAGGGTAGTAAACCTAAGACTATGACTGTATAGTTGCCATAACACCTGAAGATAGACTTTGAATACTATCCACTGTATTGGGTTCGAATACAAATCCCTTTCATAAATATATCTTAAGAAATAAAATCTATTTATCTTATATCAGGATGTATGTTTTAAAAAAATCTACCTAGTGGCCATTATTTTATTTAAAAAGATAAACAACAATTTCTCCGGTAAAAGTATATTTATGAGTGTCAATAAATAAACTGACCCAAGTGCCAATTTCACTATCACTTTCTTCTTAACCTGCCATTCTCCTACTTTCACAGCCCCATTCATTGGGAAGCCATTTTAACAGGCAATCCCAGTATTAATTTTGTTGTTTATATAAATATCTATCAAAAAATTGAATCTGTTGACCACATAGGGTAGTAAACCTAAGACTATGGCTGTATAGTTGCCATAACACCTGAAGATAGACTTTGAATACTGTGACAGTCAGATGATGTATGTTGATTTAACCCAGTTCGAATACTAGGCGAAAGTACCTCAAGGCCAACCATACGCGAGATATAAATCAAGAATACATATGACCTCTGCCCATTCGCCTGTTCTCGAGGCCTGATCACAAACAAACAACACTATCTGAGCCATGCATAAATTATTTTTCAACCGGCCACAAAGCTTAGCAACAGCGGTAGAGACATGGACGGGAAATCCTAAGGAGCTAAAATAGTTAAATGTGTGTAAAAGTACTAAGAAATGTGTTTTGCGTTATGCGTGCCTGGATCATTGAAAAGTAAAAATAAAGCATTTAATATAATTAAGAAACTCAAGCTTTTTATAGTTAAATCATGTTTAATTAATGACTTTACTAATATGACTAATGATATAATGGCCTCCGCTATTCCTCTAAATTAATGAAACAAAATAATTAGACAATAAAAACGGATTACTAGGTTTGCGGTCTAAATTTTTTCCCAATTTTACTAAAATTGTCAACTCGATCTTCTCGATAAAGTACAATAAAAAAAAAGATCTTTCGCAAAGCATTTCTAATTGCTTTGCACTAAAAACAGTGTTTAAAAATTATTTAAAACGTATATAGTTAAATCAGATATACGTAAAGCTAATGGTGGACAAAAGAGGCGTTATCAAAGAGATCAAGTTGGCACACAAAAGAAACTGACTCGTATTTAATTAACAAACATAAATAAAATTGGAAAGAGATTTTATTGAACAAAAATTAACTATTAAACTTAACCGCAATGGAATACTAAATATTTACACTGGTTAGTAAGGAAGAATAGCGAAGGGAAAAAGGTTACATATAGATAGATGATCACACATATATATATATTTAAGGTTAGTCTAATAAAAATGGTTACATAGCAAATACATATAAATTCACTGAAGCAATTAGAAAAAAAATGAACAAAAGGTAGCATGAGAAATAGTTCAATAGAGGAGATACGATTACCGTCCTTTTTCCTTGGTCATGTTCCGTACGGCGTTCGTGGCTTGATCCGACCGTCGACAGGTATTTGTCCGGACAATGAAAATATGTAGTATGGTTTCACGAAAAGTTCTCCAGACACGGGACAGAGTTCAGATGACTATTGAGTGGATATTAAGGCATTTTGAATGGTATTCCGGAACCTCGGCGATAGGCAAAGCTATTTATTTGCCTAGCCGAGCATATTAGAACCTATCAAACTTATATGATTTTTAGCGTGAGCAGGTTCAAGCTTCATGATTTGTAGACAACAGTTGTAGACTTTTGGGAATAAAATCACGAACAAAATCTGACAGAGTTCTCCTAAGAGAAATCTGAATGCACCTTGCAATAGCAAAATCTGAAAGAATCACCTTCACGAGGAAAATCAGAATCAACTGAATCCTTCAAAAGGAAAAATCTGAATATGTGAATTCTTCAAAAAGAAAAATCTGAATATGTGAATTCTTCAAAAAGAAAAATCTGAATATGTGAATTCTTCAAAAAGAAAAATCTGAATACTAAATCTTTTGTTCTCCCTTCTATTTATACCCTCTTTGTCAGCTACCTTCTATTGTTTGTATGATCTGAGATCTTGATAAGCCTCCCCATGCTCCTTTGTTTCAAAGCAACACTTTCTAAAAATAACTTTAACTTTTTTACTCTAACTTTCTTACTTCAAAGTTTGAATTCTCTTAATTAAAAAGAAAGAAAGAGAAGGCCATCTTTAATTACACTTGAATGGCTCACTAATTAAAACTATACATTCTTTTAGAAAATGTTGGCAGGCTTATCTCAAAATCAAATCATACTAAATATTTTAACAAAATTTTAACAACAATATATTATTATTTTTTTATAGTAGAATAAGCATTTTATTTCAGCAGAATCTTGCATTAACTCATATATATACGCTAGATGTATATATATGTTTGACTAATAGGTTAAGCAATTTTTATTAATAGAATGAAATTTATTTAAAACAAAATATTTAAATGTAATACACATTTGATAAGCATAATTATTTTTAACTCTAATGCAAAACCCTGCTGATATCGAACTATAAACTTAATTCAGGTCTACAATACTAATTAAGTTTATAGGAAGATGTGAAGCATGGATCGGGCTTCAGATCCATTGCTTCAATACTATCCACTGTATTGGGTTCGAATACAAATCCCTTTCTTAAATATATCTTAAGAAATAAAATCTATTTATCTTATATCAGGATGTATGTTTAAAAAAAATCTACCTAGTGGTCATTATTTTATTTAAAAAGATAAACAACAATTTCTTCGGTAAAAGTATATTTATGAGTGTCAATAAATAAACTGACCCAAGTGCCAATCTCACTAGCACCATAAGAATTATACTTTTTCCTTTTAAGAAATCTTAAAATTATCATTAATTAGGTGCCCAGCCCTTTCAGCTAACTCAAATCCCAGGGCTGGGAGGTAACAATACCCATCAGGCTGAACGGAGATAACTGTCTAAATTTGTGTAGTTGAAACAAGATTTCTCTCCTTTATATATTTCTCAACTTAAGTCACGTATATTTAAACTAACAGTTTTTTTATACCCCTTAAATTAGAGCGCATGTCATTTAAAATTAGCTAATGTTGAACCTCTTTTTACACATTTATTCCTCCATACACGATCTATTTCTTTATCAAATGTATGGTTTAGTATTTTAAAATTACATGTAATAGAATTGGCTATTCTGAAAAGCATACTTCTCATTCATTCTGATATTCTGCCAGGAAGGACACTAGGCCAATATAAGTGATAAATATGTTCATTAATGAGAGACAATTATACAATTTTATTAATTTGGCTGATTAAATATGGAGAAAGAAAAACATATATACTGTGCCGGTCGGATTTGTATGTTCACATAACAAGATCTAGCATCTAGGCAAAAGTACCTCGAATCCAATCGTGTGCAAGATACACAGGTCAGGAACACTCATGAACACTGCCCTATTTGCCTATTTCCCAGATTTATAACATTATGAGCAACAATCCCGATGACATCGATTAATTTACTTCTCACCCGCGACTCTAGGCTAAACTTATATGATAGAATAACTTAATAACTAGCTATATTTTATGAGCAATAAAAGCTCGTGACCTAGCTTATTAATTATGTATTGAGCGGAGATCATCTAGTCATATTTAGCATAAGTAATATCTTAATATTTTAACTTAACTAAAAGAAAGAAATGATTCGAGCTGATATATATATTTAAGATTTATTAATAACAAAATTATGTCGGGTTATTTAGCCAACATTAGCCTCGTGAGTATTATATATATGTGTTTGATTCATATTTAATGATAACATAAAATTTGCAGCTATGCCAACAATATATATGTGTGATTTAATGAAATAGCGCTATTAGAATACATTACTGGAATCCTATTACTCCCCCAGAGACGAAAAGAGCATTTTACTTAATTTACAAAGATAATATTTTTACAAGCAGATATTATGTTTGGTTACATTTAATATTATTATTAATTGGAGTGATAGATAATTAATGCACGGGGTGGGTAATGAATAATTATATAAACGATATTAAATCTATCGCATTAATACTTATATTAAACTAATGGAAATATGTCTGTTTAAAGAAATCATCTTATTACGGCTTATGACTATTTCTGGGCGACTAATAAGACACTGAAAGGCTGTGCGTGCATGGTGGCTGATTGGATTGGTCCAATTATGCATCCCGGAATGTGCTTCATGAATTTTTAATAACGAAAGGGACTGATTTCCTCTGCAAACATAGGCAGGGGCGGTTTGATGAATGAAAGAGTCCCTGTAATGAAGTACAGGAGAATCATGGATGATGAAGAGTGGTCGGCAATGTCATTATCGGGCTGGATTTTCCAGAGTGATCCCCATATAAAGCATGCGCATAAGACCAAGGATGTCCCCAGGGTGGTTTTACAGCCTGGTTTAAGGACATTGAGAACAACGATGGGGCTCGACTGTGCGATGACCTCCATGTGAGAAAGAAGCACGAACATATATAAAAAATGAAGTGGCCTTTATGCACATAACGCTTAATGATATAATATAATTCTAAAAAGGTAAAGATTATCAAAACATATTTATTGCCCACAAATTATGAAATATTCAGTGTAATGATATGGCTTCATTAAGCAAACATGGATAATAATTATACTTAAATATAAAACTAAGCTCTTAAGATCCCCCTCCCCCTTACATTATGTTACTTAATATTATTCATTACTTTTTACACATTTAATAAATCTCAATTCTGGTTAATCAATGCCCTTGTGAAAGTATATAAATGATTACAAAATAAGTGGGTGGTGGTAATAGCTAAGATGGGTTTTACATATATAATATAATTTAAGAATAAAAGATAGCGCATTATTTAGGATGGAAAATGTGAAAAACAGATATCAAACTTTTTCTACAGTAAACATGAAAAATGTAATTAGTTTATTTATCTAAAATCGCGAGCACCTGGGCAAGTCGAATAAAACTTGTTTTGATCAAATTATAAATTATTTACCCAGAAAATGATGGGTGGGGAAACAAAAATGAATTATGTGCTGGCAATTTTAGAATACTATTGGCATTTATTTTAAAATATAAATACATAAATGTATATGAAAATTATTTGCCGCTTGGAATTAAAAGAAAAGGGAAAACATTTTATAGGAGGCTTAATATAGATTAGTTATATATAGTTATAGAATACATATATGAAGACATTTAAGATAGATGATTTACAATATAAATATTACAGAGAAGGCAGGATTTAGGAATTATAAGCGGTCAAAGTTCTTTTACCTTGATTATTTGGAAGAGCGTTTCACTAGGAATCAGTCCGTCGGTATTATTTCATTAGATCTAGGGTAGCATTATTACTTGAGAGATAGCATTTCACTTTCACTGGAAAAATATACATAAAGTTCAGTAGTACAGGATGCAGAGCTTCGTTCATGGGAACAGCATATTAGAACAGAGGGACAAGGTGAAACTTCCTACTCACGACACATTGAGTGAGAATTAAAACTGGCATGGAATATGTATAGCAACTTAGTTATTTAATGGTCTCCTCCTCTTGTGGATTCAAATCCAGCAGTATATATACTTTTATTTTGAAGCTGTAACTTAGCAACTACTGCTGAACCTGAGGCGGTTTAAGCACTTAAGTTTCATCTGGAATAGTTTGACCGGATACTCTTATCTAGTAAGATATTTGAAACAATGCAAGTTTTTTCTCGAACGATTGTTTTAAAATGAATCTTATGATTTTAAAACAAGCTAGCATGGACAATTTCCACTAATGGGTTTATTTTATTATTACCAATTCGTAATCTTTTACTTTAATCTAAGGGGTCTTCCGGGTAATTGTTTTTTGAGAGACTATCTAACAAGATTGCATCATTTCTGGCTACAAAATTATATATGAAAAAATAATAAGTTTCATATATAATGTCTTATATATAATATAACTTAATTAATTTATTCACAATCTCCTACACTGAAATATATAGATATTTATTATTTACGCCCGCATACACATGAGATTATTATTAAATAAAATATTTTTAAATTAAAATACATACGTGTTAATGTGATTTATGTTGTAATACTAACCAAAAGAAATATATATATTATTAGCTATATATATATATGCATAAAGGTGGGTTTGAATACAGTTAGATAGTAGGAGATTGGATGTGGGCTGTGAAGCAGGATATGATCATCAGATCATCTGCTTCAATACATATATAATTTATATATCAATAATATCATAAAACACACAAAATATGGAATTAATTAAATATAAAAGAATTTATAATTAAACACAAGTGTAGGAAAGCATTTATGTTTTAAATTAAAATATAAATTTTACACAATGACTGAACTTTTGAAGAGTAACAATAGACAATTTTCAGTTCTTTTAAGTTAATAGAACTAGTTATAGTTACCTTGAAGTACCTGGGATTTTTAATAGGGATAAGTTTATTTCCATGTAAGCTTGATTTTGATGATCCACCTGAAATTCATGTATTCTTTTACTATCAAAGAATAAAACAAAATTTTTCTGTTAATAGCAAAAAGTTTGCACGAATGTCCATTTTGTGGTATTACTTGGATCTAAAAAATAATGATGGCTTACTGGAGGCAATCTTATTGTACACAATTCCAATATTTTCTTTCTTTCTGGACTAAAGGCATTCTTATTGTACACAATTCCGATATTTTATTTCTTTCTGGACTGTTTTAGCGGCATATCGATGAGGTTCCTATGGTTCTTAGAGGGACAAGCATTTAACAGCACCAGCTATATATTCGAAGCTTAGAATAGTGGCCACACAGTATTGTTCTACCCCTGCATTCTGATTGTAGTGATGGTCTGAGTTACTATATCTAAATCCATTTTCTTCTCCTGATAGTTGTTTGAAGCTTGCTTCTTCTAATTTTTTATTTTAACTAATTCATCCAATTCCTTTTGTTTTCCAAAATAGTTTATCAGTATGCTGATATCTATTTCTTAGGCATGCTTTTAACATTTTTTTCTGTCTCTGCCATACATTTACTTAAAATTCCTTGGAAAAGGTAGACATATATATCAAAGTTCTTTCATTACTCTCATTAACATGCTGTATACAATGAAACAACAGAAAAGTATACATTTGAAATAAATTAATAATACAAGAAGAAAATTTATATATTTGCATATAACTGTATTTCCACAATTTATTAACAGATTTTCATGAATTTATTTTAAAGCACGTAACTATAAACATCTTTCTCTTTCTCTCTCTCTCGCTCTTTTTTTTTTTTTAATAAAAAAAACTTTCAAACTTTCTCTCTTCGACATATATATCTAATTCTTTATATATATATTCACACACTGAATCCAATTTATTAGACTCATGCTGATCTAGACAGTTAGGAAATATTGTGTAACTACCTAGTAACGGGGTTTAAAACAGGCTACTGTTATAATATACATTTATAATTTTCCTATCTACCCTACAAATCTTATTATTTTATTTCTTTTAAAGATATACAGTCATGAATATCAGTAGGCTCTTATAAATAATAACCCAGAACTTATAAGAATCTCATAATTCAAATAAATACACAAGTTATAGCTTAAAATTTTAATATTTATTAATACACGTATATACTAATAACTCAATTATATGACCCAGACATTTCGATATATATATATATATATATATATATATATATATATATATATATATATATATATATATATATATAATATCAGTATACACATTCATGAAAGAGTGCAACTATGCTTCAGAGTTGTATTTATTAAATAATTTAATCTATTTTCTATAATTCTGTCTTTAAGTTGGGACAAAGTGCATATTTCTTAATTTATTATTATATGTTCATTTAATATATATATAGAGAAAGTCATAGTTATCTCATTTGAGGATGAATGTTCATGTGTTTAAGGCAAATGATCTGTTACAGTATTACAATGGTGATTGTTCTAATGAGAAGTGTAGGTCTGGAAGATGATGAAAGATTCCATAACATTTTCACATATGATAATCCATCCTAGAGGTTAGGTAGGTGATTCTAAAATTGAGTGCATGAAAGTTCTTGCTGTTTGGAGTTCCATGATCATTTTACTTGCTTGAAATAGATGGCTAAAATCTCCATAGATAAAGGTCAGGCAGGTCACAAAATAATTGTACACTGTGCCAGTTTAACAAATCCACACGATTCTTTTACCATAGCATTTCAATGGAGTCCATTCTTCTTAATTTTTATTTATTAATAAAATCACTTTATTAAAATTTACTTTCCCCCCGCTTCATTTTCTATAATGGTCACTTTTCCGAATCATTTCAAAATTAAATATATATATATAGTTCTTTTTTTTTTATTTCTCTTTCGCATCACTTTTTTTTTCTATCCATATTCCGATGACCATTATTAGCCCATGAATGCTTTTAGCATGATCAGGTTTTCCTTGTTCCAAAATACTAAATGGCCAAAGTTTTTGTAATTCTGATGACAAGTGTCATTAACAGAAATCACCCATGGCACAACTTGCAACACCCTATTATTACTCTCACCCGCCTTATTTTTAATTTGCTTTCATTAAAAACATGCCGCTACTAATGATATTATTTCAATAATTATAACTTACAGTAATAAACAGCAAAATGTATAAAACAAAAATATAAAATACAACTCCGCCCATAACCGCTCCTCTTCATCTTCACATACAAATCTATCTGTTAATAACTAATTCTATGCAACAATCACAACAACATGTGTAATTAATATATATGTATACATTCACACCTTTAAATGGTTAATGTATTTCACTCACACTCTTTTGTAACAGAGTTCGAATGTATATCTATAAATTTTCTCACATCTATTAATTTAATCCATAGTAACAACCACAATAAACACTCTTTTGTAATCATTATTGTCTTTTTCCTTTAGTACCTGGATTCGAACCCAGCTACTGTTACAGTATATTTATTTTCAAAATATTTGATTGGAATGTTTCATATTTAAATAATCTAAAATCACTATAATGATTTTCTAGTGCAAGTGACATGTTTACCTTGATCTAAAAGCATGATTTTTAATTCTGACAAATTCTATTATTACTAATTTTGTTTGATTATTAAGATGCCAAACTTACTGCAGAGACGACAGTGATGTTATCTTTTTCCAGATAACCATCCCAACGATTATTATTAATCAGGGGTTTTTAGACTAGAAATTATATCATTTCTAATCCAGATGTACAATTTAAACTTTAGTTAAAAATGAATGTATCGATTGTTATTAAACACGTATACTAATTAATTCAACTCCATTCTACTTTTTTTCTATGCGTAATAATATTTATACGTTCATTTTACCATGTATATTCTAATCAAAAGAATAAAAATATCTTAAAAAGGCAAATATGCATATATGGTAAAATGTGAAAGTCACAAGAATATTATAATTTTATATTAGTTTGTTGCTTTTTTATATGACTTAACTGATAAAAATTAATAACACTATCATAGAAAGTCTTCCCCCTCCCCCAAATAATGGAAAAAATTGAAGTTTTTTTTAAAAAAAAAAAAAAAACCCATTAAACAATAGTATAGTTTTTTTAAAAAATAGCATTGATTTTTTTTTGTATATTAAAACTCGATTTATTTATTAATATTACATGTTTTTTCCCACCAAACCACGTGTTTTATATGTATGTAGGAAAATAAAAAAAACTATTAAAACTACTTCTTCAACCTGTAGTAAAACAAAAATGTGCCCCTCCCCCTCTATTTAATAATGGGAAATAATTTCATTTAATTATTCTGTAAAGCATGCTACTATATTCATTAATCTTCTTAATTAAAGACATTTTTAAAAATCAATGTTTAATTAAAATAACTTTTCGCATTTTAGATGGTATCAATTCTATAAAATATCAATATTTAATGATACTAAAATGTTTTATTTTAAAATATAAAATGTTTATCTTTTCAAATAATAGCTCTGGGTAATATGTTTAATTAAACCATATACGAATCATTTAATATCGTATTCATTTCAATTACTTGACATTTTGCTCTGGTAAAAGTAGCTCCGTAGTAATAGTGTGAGTTCCTGAATTAATTCCCAAATTGAAAGAAGAAAAAAGTTAATTTGGACAAACAAAAGAAAGTGTTGTACTGGGCGTGCTATGAAAGATTGACTATTTAAACAATGGCCATATCGCGTATGGTTTAATGTAACAGCAGAATAGCGATTCGAAAGTTAACGGTTTTTAGATGATAATTAGCTGAAAAGATGTATCAGTTTGAATTAACTACTCTGCACAATATGACATTCAGATACTCAAACCATATGTGATACCCCATAATACTATCTGACAATTATTTTTTATTGTTACAATAATTAAATAATAAATTAATAAAACCATCATTAAAATTAATTTGTTTGTTTTTCTGCTAAAACTTCCTATTTATTTTCAGTTAATTAATTATGTCATTAAAAAAAAAATCTGAAATTTGAACTGTAATATGTATTCATCTATAATCCACAAAGTGTTACATATATAGATACAACTTAAAGCATCTAAAGAATTAATAACAAGAAATGTAAACAATTACCTGTTCTAAAGTGCATAACATCCATTTTCCAGCTATCAAGGCCTATGATCGTCTCAGTCAAGAAATCTTGTAATAATTCCCTACCAAACTGTCTATACTAAATGAAAACAATTAAAAAATATATATAATTTGAGGTTGATCTTATATTTTTTAAAAATCATGACTAATCTTTTTGTAGCACAGATGATTGGAAATTATAATTTTTTTTTTAGAATATAGATAATATTAGCAGAAATTAACCATGAAAATAAAAGATTAACATATCTCTAAATATAGATATAATTTATGCCCTCATTTACAAATTTAAAATTATATACTTTTATTCCTAAATATTATAATTATGTTGTGAGGAAGAAATGGTATTTTCTTAGCCCAAATGTAATTTTCAACATACTGAAGGCTCAGCTGCATCCATATCAAGAAATGATATAGTAAGGTTAATAACTTCAAAAAATATTGATTCCAAAAAGTGTTGTTAGAATTATGCTCAAAAACTATATAATCTAGGCGTTCTCTTTTAGCATACCATGTTATAAAGGGCAAGAAGTATCTCATGCAATACTCAAAATTTAAGAAACTATATTCTATGAATGACATGAAATTTATGTGCTCTGTTCAAACTTTAAATTGGGTTCTCATCTAGTTTAATTGGAATTTTTTAATTTAAGTTTTGTACAAACCATTTCTCATAACCTCATTATTAAATTTTAGTAATCAAAAATTACTTTACAAATAAAATTTACATAAAATTACAAGTGGTTGTGTACATATTTTTTTTTTAAAAGACTTTTTATATAATTTTTCACTGGCTGCACTGTTTTAGTATTTTAGATTGAGCTGCTAATTAAACAGCTGGAATTAGCCACCCAAGAACTTTATGTTTTATTATTTAATACATCATTCAAGTATTTTTATTTATGGATGATGTTTGCTCATACTTATCATTATAAGCACATTAAAAATATTTCAGTCAAACTTCAGCATCATAAATCTTCATTCTGGCAACTTTCCATCAATAGGAGCATTTATGTTATTTTGAAGCTTTTCCAAAACTGTTTTTTTTTCTTTTGGCATTTCCCTTAATAATTTTAAAATGTAAATTTAATTTGCATTTAAATAAATTAACTGCTGATAAATTGTAAAAGAAAATAAATACCTTATAAGCATTCTTGCTTATAATATCAAGATTTTATGGTATATACCTTAATATATTCAAAAATACAGCTAGTAATGACCTAATTGTTATAAAAAGTATATCTGTTTATCTGATTTTCATACTAATTGATTATTAATCACATATGATAAAATAGATTTTCTCAGCTTTAAACTATGTGTCAATTTAGTTGAGGCAAAATTCTTTGCTGTATACAAAAATATCTTTTACTAAAACATTACTGACAGTATAACTAATAGTAATTCTTTTTATCATTATGTTTAAAGACATCTATTATGAGTAATTTATCACTGGGTAGTAGATGACTATCAAATAAATTTCAAGTTAGATATATATTCAATCCAATGGTTATTACTAATTATGTCAATAGCCAGAATTAGACAGATTTGATTGGCATAGTATTGATTTCTCATTCTTACAGATAACTCTTAATGTTTTCATTATATTATAGCTAACCTTCATATTTATTGTTAGAAGTTATTTTAAATTCTAAGAAAATAACAGTAAAACTTTATTTAGTATAGTACATTAATTTATGATTACACATTTTTACTGATATGATTTTAAATTAGATTTTTGTTTATAAATATAAATTAATGATAAAATTTATGTAAATATTTTGTTTATGCTCTTTTAACATACCCTTGTTTTAAATGAGGTATATGATAGTATATATATATATATATTAAGGAAAATTTAATTTGTGTTATTTTATTTAATTGCATCAATGAAAATTTTTTTTAATTTTACAACACAACCCTTTATATACAGAAATAAGTATATGTGAGCTATTCATGTGGGTCTATGCATGAAAATTATAAAAGATGTAGATATTTAATTATGTATATGTGTTATCTTTGAAGAGTCTCATGATATAGTGCTAAAATATCCGCTTATTATGTTTTCAAGTCAGAAGTTTATGAGCAACTGCTAATATGTATATATCATGACTACCTAATACTTGGATCTATTATTATCTAGATAAAAAACAAACAAATTACAAACAGATGAAAATGTGTACAGACAGAAACTCAGAACAATATGAGCTATAGGAGATAATCTAAACAAGCTTAAATGTTACTACAGTTCTGCTTGATAAACTTTTTATTTTTTATTACTAATCATTTGCGTTAATTTAGATTTTGTACTCAAAGTGATATTACTAAATAAATTTAAAGACTGGAAAGTAGTGATATTTTATACATGATATCAGTATAATCTTATGCATATTCTAATTTCTTACATGGTCATTTAAGAAAGTTTTCAATATTAGTAAAATGATGAGTAATTTATCTTGTAAACATAAAGTTCAATTTTATTTATAAGAGCTGTAGTATATATATGTTTATTTAGATTCACTCCTATTATTTTTATTGTTTTCATTTTTCATCTGCTTATAATTTGGTTCTTCAAAATTTACGTATAAACTTAATTATTGAATTATTACGATATTTATTATATAATTCCATTATAGCATTATATATATTTGCTTTCATATATATAGTCACTATACTTGCCAATATCTGGGTGGTGAGAGTTTGAATATTTTTCCATCCTTTTTTTAGTCCCTAATAAAAAAATATGTGAATATCCATTAACTGGCAAATATTGTATGGTAACTTGAGTTAACTAAAGGCTGGCTAATAGGAAAAAAAATCCTCACATAAAAGTGAAATATATATATTTTTTTAAACAGATACATACATACATATATACACACAGAACAAATATTTTAGCAACATATACAGTAGTATAAAGCTATGAAATATTTTTTAAAAAGTAAAAAAATACTTAAAGACATTAACAAAAATAACTGACGAATAGGCTTTCTGAAAAGTATAAATTAACAAAAAAAAAAAAATAGCAAATAGAATACTGTGCAATATATTGTGTAAATACACTTATGTATAATATAATATAGTGTAGATATTTGTAATGTACAATATAGACTAATTGTAATACATTATTTAAAAACTATATATATATTTTAAGACAACATCAAAAATAATTAACAAAGAATCTTTGCAGTAGTACTTCACCATTGATTACTGTGATTTTGAGTTTCTCCAAATCAATGTTCCTAAATAGGGGGTTGGGATAACATTGTACATATAGCAATCTCTCGACTTTGTTGTAAGAATTCTGTATTGTATTGAAATATGTTGCTGTAATGTTGACGGTTATAATATCAATAGAAAGAGTTCTCTGTATTATAAGATATTATTCTCATTAAATAAAATAAAATAACTAAATATTCTTTTGCTTGGGAGGTCATAAGAAATTTGAGTATTGGAAATGCTAGAACTGGAATTCCATCTTTGCATTAAACCACTTTTTTCTTTTCAAGAATCAATGTTTCATTGCAGGATACATTTGTAAATAAATCTGTCGCGGCAAAGATTACCAACATGTCAACTGTTTCACTTTTCATGTTGTTAAGTTCATAAATTTTTTGAGATGTCTGACAAAGAACTCTGTCTTGTCTTAACATTTTTATGGATTTTAAAGAGGCCACAAAAATGTGGGACTTTGCTGAAATACAATATTGATCTATTTTTTTTAATCAGTGAAGCACTTGCAATACTCCCTGAGTAATGTTCCTAATTTTGTTTCTATATATGGCTAGGATTTTTTGTCCCTGTTTTTTTAATTATCCTATTGTGAGAGGATCTCTTATTTTGTTAACAGCAACATCTATTATAACTTTAACATTGTATTTGTTATTAGAAAAACTGATTATAGACTTGTCTAGTTTGAGAGATTTAATAATTTCACTCTTAATATATGTAAAGCTTTATTTGAGGTATTGATATATGTTAAATGCTTTTTTTTCTATTTTTAGCATAATTCTGATGCTTAGAGTAATTTTCCTTATTCATACATACCATTATATCTAACAAAAAGAAATTAAATGGTGTTGACAAAGTTTAATTTCTTTCTCTAGAAACAAAATTTCAGAATCTGTTAGATATGTAGATCGGAGATTTTTAAGTGGCAAAGCTACTAGATTGTTTTATACAATACAACATTAATATTTCCATGTAGATTACAAGTTTTTCCTTTTGATATTCTTTATCTTTTCTTGTAATTTAGAATATGATTTTTTTATTATTTAAAAAACTTTGATAAAGTCTTCATCTATTAGTTGTTGTTTTTTTTTAAAATTATATATTACTAATAATGACAAGCTTTGTTGTTTAACAAATCTTTAGCATTTGTTTTTCTCTTAACAAAGTCTCACTTGCTTTCTAAGTAATTCTCAGAGACTAAAAACCTTTATGAACAACTCTTTAAAATATATATTTATATAAGAAAATTAACTGATGTGCTACTTTGGTTAGTTTATAATTATACGTTGTATTTTTTTTCACCACAAACTTTTAAATAAGTACTAATATTCAGTATGGATCTGATCACAAAATCAACAAACTATGAAAAATTAGATCTAAAACTTATCAAAGCAGAAAATCAATTAACTTTCCTATATAAATGTAAATTAGAAAGGTTGTGTCTAAAGGCTTGCAAGTAAAACTTCACATTTAGTTCATGGGAGTTGAGAAAAGTACTCAGAAAGCAAGTAAAACTTTGTTAAGAAAAGGAATAAATGCACAAACCTTGTATTGATTAGTAATATTAGCTGAGAGGTCATCGCAACTGCCTTGCAAGCAAGTAGTTAGTTGCAGACAGCTGTGGGTTCGCGTCCCAGGCGATGCTATGACATATGAAAAAAAATATATATAGAATGTTTTCTAAAAATAAACTTATAAATAAAGATTTCTGAAAAGTTTTTTATTCAATAAGAAAATTATATTCTAAATTTTATAGAAAAAATAAAAGAATATCAAACGAAGAAACTTGCAACCCTACATAAAGTTATCAAACTTAACAATGTATGAAACAAGCCAGTCCTTCAACAGTTAAATATGTTACTTTTAAACATCTAACAGATATTGAAACTTCTGTTCTAAAAAATATTGAATTTTATTATTATGCATTTAATATCCCTTTATTAGATGTAATGGCAGCTATTTAGAAAGTTACCAAAAAAAATGTCTCTTGAAGAAGCAACAGAATTACACTAGAGATAAAAAAAGAACAATTAAGAAATACAAGAAATTTAAATCAAACATTATCTATGTTGACAGAAAAGTTATTAAATGTTTCAAACTAGACAAATCTGTAATCTTTGTTCCTTTTTACAAAGACATTATTGCATTTGTAATGGATATCAGTGAATATGATAAAATAAAAGAGCTCTTCATAGTTGGCCAATACAAAAAGCTGGCAAAAATCCTATAATGGTTACAGAAACAAAGACTACAAGCAATTAGGAAGCATCACAGGCATTTCACTAATTAAAAAAAATACATTAATATTTTATCGTTACCTAAAATTTATAAGAAGTATGTTTCATTAAGCCCTACTGTTGATTCTAAAACTTCCCCGTACTACAATTTGTCAATATTTCTTCTCAATATTTTTAATTCTTTGGCATACAAGATACAATTCTTTTTAAAAGATTCTAAGAACTCTATAAAATTAATGAAGTGTAAAAATTGAAAGAATTGACATACTTGTAAGCTTTCATATGGAAAGCGTATTCACAAATGTATTCTGTGATAAAACATTGTAAGAAAAAATTAAGTGAAGATAATAGCTTACAAGTGTGAACAACTCTTCCTATTGACAGTATAATAAAACTATTAACATTTTGCATAGCAACATAGAATTCTTTCAGCAAAATCAAGAATAGTTTAGGTTTACTAATATCACTCTCAATTAGCAGCATTTACATAGAAGAATTTGAAATCACAGCTATAAATACTATACCATCTCCACCTAGAGTCTGGTTTCATCATATCAGTGATACATTTGTATATGATCACATAATGAAGCACTTCTACCAACATTCTGGACAGATATCAATAATTTATCTTCTTACAATTCTAAATAGAATTAGAATAAAAAAATGGCAATCTTAGATGTCTTTGTCATGGCAAAAGAAAAACAACAGTTTACAGAACACAGAAAAGACTTTTCATATGCATTCATGTCAGAAGCACAACAATTGGAGTTATACTCTCATTATGGAACAAATCAGATGAAGTTGATTTAGAAACTAATTATTTGAAAAAGGAAAGTCTGCCATAAAACATACTCTCATAAAGAATGACTATACAATATCTATCATTAAGAAAACTGTAAGTAGAGAGCAAAAAGAAACATTAAAAAAAACCAATTATAGACATGTATCTACACATACTGGGATAGCAAACAAAATTTTAAAAATGTACACTCAGTGTAATATCAGAACAGTTTTCCAAAGATATAGCACATAATGAGGAATTCTAATTTTTAGCTGTACACCTCATGTGAATATGGAAGTATATTTAATAATGAAATCAACTGAATTTAATAATGAAATCAACTGACTGATTAGAAAACATAACAAAAGTGCACAAACTGATAATTAATTAGAAATGAAAAAACAAATGTATATAAAGTTAAAAAAAAAGGAAAATTAAAGAAACTGCTCACCCAATAATAGCAAATAACCTCATCAATCAATCTAGTGGAACAATTGATAATGTTTTAAATCCATTCATTAACTGTGTTCTCAAGGAAAAATGAAGAAATTATGAGGATTATCATTCATAAGTATATCAAATTTTCAAAACAGGCAAAACTCACTATACGTATTGCCACACGCAGCAAGCTAGAGTAATCAATGGATTCCAGAAGGCTTGTGCATAAAATCCCCATATAGTACCTACTCATCCAATATCCCCAGACTAGTTTCTGGATTGTGGCCTTCATCAGTGAGGAGCCTAAGATCTCACTGATGAAGGCCACAAGCCAGAAACTAGTCTGGGGATATTGGATGAGTAGGCACTAGATGGGGATTTTGTGCACAAGCCTTCTGGCATCCATTGATTACTCTAGCTTGCTGTGTGTGGCAATACGTATAGTGAGTTTTGCCTGTTTTGACAACAGTTATACACAAGCATAAGAAGTGGTGGTCATGTGATGTTTATTGGCTTATATCAAATTTTCATTTAACTGATGCTTTTGACAGAATAGTTTAGTTGATTAGAGCATCACCTTAAATTCAATATTCATAAATATAAAAGCTCTAGATTCAAGTTCCAATTTTATACTACAATTGATCAGGCCTATTATAAATGATGAAGAGAGAAAAAGAATATACTACTTGAAACATATTAAATATTAGTCAGTTTGCTGTTACTAGTAATTGAATGTATTTGAAAAGTTTTAAATAAAGTTTCATTTCTAAAAATATTTGGCAATTAGTATGGTTCAATATATAATAGCAATTAAAATGTCATCATCGCAAACTTTTATGCAAACATTGCTTAAAATTATGTATATATATTAAAACATTAATAAAAATAAATATATCATTCTTTTTCATTCTTTTCATAATAAAATTGATGATGATAGTAAAATGAGAATATAATGCCCAAGTAATTTTAAATTGCTCAATTTTAATCACACTTTTGCTTCTAGAGACAATGTTAAAGCACCATTTTCTAATAATATTTTATTAATACAGCACCAAAACAATTGCAATGCGAATTAGAAAAACAAAACTTTACTTTCTATTTGTCTTTAAAAATTGTGAGGAAGTGAATCAATTTGTTTTAAAATAATAAACATGAAGATTAAATTGTATAATTATCATCATTATATTATTTAATAAAATCTTTATTTTTGAAATCACTGACAATAAAAAGAGTGTCTATTAGTAATAACATGAACTTCAACTTTTCTTACTTTTTTATTTTAAAATAATTATATTTACCTGAAAAATAATTTAAATTTAATAAATCTCCATTTTTTAATTAACAGATATTTATTTTATATCCATTCATGGTAAGTTTGATTATCAATAGATAATAGATGGTAATGCTATAATTTACATTCCCAGAGAAATGTTTTACTCAAGGTGTCCAATTAAAAATTTTTAGACTACTTGCATTCAAATATGTAGCAAACATTTTAAACTTTTTTGTATTATCTAAAACTGAGACTGCCAAAATATGTAGTAATATTGTTATTGATCTAGTATCAAATCTACACACTATATAATCAATTTAGCCTGGTTCCAAATTTTAGAATGTTTTTAAATTTCAGGCTGACTGTGAAGAAAGTAATGGTGACTGATAAATAGTTAAGATGAAGTAGTTTAAAACCTTTCATAGTTGAAAGTCTTATACAAAAATTGTATTATAGCACTACCATTTAATATTCATTGATTATTGAAGTTTCTAATAGATGTTTCTTATGTAAAGCAGAAAGATTAAGTATTTGCTCCTAAAAGCATTTGTTGAATGTAATCAGAAAAAATCATGTGATATTTTATTTGCAGCACTGCATTTTCAGATTAAAGTTCTCTGTTTAACATATTACATAGTGTTTTGTTGAATATGAGGTTAAAAGACCTGGAAAGTGCTAAGCCTGATATTTAATTTTGATATTTTTAACTTCACCAAATGAGTGTTCGAAGCATGGTATAATTACTACTACTAATTACTACACTTTGTAATAGATAATTAATATTGGTACACTAGTTCCACTATCAAAAATTAAAATAAACAACACTGATAGCTTATTATGGTTATCAATGTGAAAAGGCAAGTTTGCTTCTGAAATTTCATGATCACTTCTTCAGAAAGTTAATGTTATAAATTTTATCAACTAATTTCTTGATACCACTATTCTTGCTTCATAAAAATATTGTCTAATTTCATATATTTGAGAAAATTTTGAAAAATTATATTATTTGACATTTTATTCGTATTTTTAATAAATTTAATTTTCTTTTACTAACATAA
The DNA here is from genome assembly GCA_028023455.1 of Epiperipatus broadwayi. Lineage (NCBI taxonomy): Eukaryota > Metazoa > Onychophora > Udeonychophora > Euonychophora > Peripatidae > Epiperipatus > Epiperipatus broadwayi. Next base: position 5,260,802 of record JAQFVV010000053.1, on the reverse strand, counting down.
GCTATTTGTTTTTACTTTTATAAGATTATTTCAGTTTATTTCACTTTATTTTTTTAATAAAAAAAATTTTTAAAAAAATTCTGAAAGAATATAATATTTAAAAATATAATGGTAAAAAATTAATTTTTTAAAACTGTATTTTTTTATATATAATAAAGGTCATTTGTCAGATATTTTTGATATAAAAATACCGTTTCTATATAGTTGTAAAGATTATTTTTAAATGAATCTAATAATCGTTTGAATATGAACATTATGAAAACATAATGAATAAAATCAGTCATAGAATTAATCTTGAATGGAGTGTTTTTGATAGAAATACCGATAATTTAAAAATAAATAGGACTAAAGGCTTTAGAAAGAAAATTTTTTAATTAATGTGTTTTACCAGTGCTTATTTGTTAGTTAACGACTTGGCAAGAAATAAATGAGCAATTCAGGAATGAAAATTACCTAGTAACAAATGGAGAGATTATGTTGAGATTAACAAAAAGGGATTAAAATAAAAATACGTCGGTAATAAAATACACATGTATCACTATAATTATTAAAAGAATTAACAAATCTAAAGTGGAATAAAACTAAACATGTCATTAAAAAAGAATGACAACAGATGAATAAATGAGATCTTAAACTGAATTTCAAAAGATTATAAATTCACAAATAAGATATGTATTAAGATCAGAAGGTTTTTTTAGAATTACAGTATATGTAAAAAAGAAGCTATCATTTGGAGAAACTGGATTAAACTCAGATAAGTCTTAAAATATTTCAGTAGACTAATTTTTAAAATGATGATGATGATAATGATATTAAAATTTTATAAAAAAAGTGTTATATTTAAGCGACATTAATTTTAATAAATAAATAATTGAAACTTAATGGTTTACAAGTATTCTTATTAAATATTACGAATCCACTAGATTTAATAATTATTGTAAGAAGTAAAATATTCAATTTGCTACAAATTCAACCTATTATTTAACCAATCTATAAATTATATTTTCATCTACTTTTATGTTCATGCTATCAAAATGTGCATTTATTATTAATATTTTCTAATTAAGTAACATATAGTATATTTTATTTTATATAACACTCCTAATATTTATATTTCTAGGGTGTTTTAGTTGTAAATAAATTATTTTTAAAATAAATACTCTGGTGAGAAATCAGAATGTTACTCTATTATAAAAATGTTTGCCACACACATGCAAACATTAACTGAATAAAACCATACAAATTTGTGAAATACGACACTAGATTAACATTAGATTCTAGTGAAAAAATTTAAAGAAAAAAATTTGTTTAATTGTCGTTTATATTTGTAAGCATATAACATGTGTGCAGTATTTAAATTTCCATAATGCTTGAGAATTTTATATCACAAAGCAATAAATAACTCATGTTTAAAGATATTTATATCTAATTATAAGCTTTTTTTAGTGGAGTTGTGAAGTTTAATGCAGTAGTAAAATAATAGATTCCGAAGATTAGATTTCTTAATCAATTTTTAGTTGAAGGAAATAAAACAAATCACTGGTCAACTGTATGGAATTATTGTTCTAATACAGGTATTTAGGTACTTGAATGTTATGTAACTTTCCAGGAATCTTACTATATAACTTAATTTTAAAATTAATTTACAAAATTATACATAATGTTTAAAAATTGTATTTATGCACTGGTTGTTTTTTTTTCTGCATAACAATAATTATCAAGCTATAGGTGTCACTGCATAAAATGAAGACAAAAAATTACACTATTAATACTTTACCTTTTTTGAAATTCATAGTTGTATACTTGAGGTAATATTTAAATCCAGGTAATGTTTGAATATTTTCTAAATAAAACTATCAAATAATAGCATGTTTCTATAAAGAATTTCAGCTGCAATTGTAAAATACCAAACTTCATTTTTTCAACTGAATTCAAATTCAGATTGCCTACAACTTGAATATTTCTTCACATTCCTAGCAAGCTTAAGATTTTTCTTTCAGGTAACTGTCCCACATACAATACAGTTAACTGTCCAATATTAGTCATTAAATGGGTATCTAGATATTCTTAAATAGACAGTAAAACAAAAATGAAACACTTTCCAATTATCAAGTCCACTGATTAATGCATTTTTTCTTCAGTTTCACTTATGATATGCTGTTAGAAAAGTCTTGACATTGTAACGGACTTTGTCTTTCATTTTATTTAGCAACATTTATAATTAAATTTATAAAATATGTATATTGAATTCAAAAATGTGTAAATTTAGCAATATATGCACAGTACATTGTTGAGAGCATTCATGATATCAGTATGAAATGAGATTATTAAACTTTATTAGTACATCCATTAATAAAGTAAAACTCCCACCCAATCATCAATTTTTTCACCAAAATTTTTTGTGTTTCTTTAGACTACTGTATAAAAAGTTTGGTTAATAAATCCAATTTTATTAACATCTTAAAACCTGCTATCATCAAACAATTGGGCCTTGTCTAATGTATACGTCAAATTTTCATGAAATATTATTTGATAGGTATTTTGAATCTTATAAAAAGATTAAAAGATTGTGGACTAGGTTACCATTTGTAAGTTATGTATAGTTCTCATAACTGGTTTTTTCAATATATTAGTAATATCTTATTAATAAGAACTTTACAATGTTTGTATTTTAAAAATTAGCAATTGAAAAATTTTATAGTAATAGTAATAAAGGCATAGTTAGTTATTTGATGATCATGGGATCTTTAACCACAACAACTCCTTAGAGAGTGTGTTTTTTAATCAACCGAGAATCAGTTCATAAATGTTTAGCTCTTGAGACTTCTAAGGTACTACTGCATTAAATTTCTAACAGGACAAAGAATAGACCTGCATAAAATTGAAGCCAATGCTGACAAATACTTATAAATTGGTTGGTCATAAAATTAGCTAAAAGTATTATTAATACCAAAAGTACCAGACTGTCTTTCAAAGATGTTTCAAATATTTTCAATTAATGCTATCATTTAGATTGGTGATTTTTGCAAAAAAATATCAATGTTGTGGTAATAATCCACATATATATATATATTATAACAATCCAAACGAAGTGGGAGATCGCATCGCACCGCACCGCACTACCAAAGGGCGCCATCTAGGCATTTGAGCCTAGAAAAATTTATAAAGTAGGCAGATACACGCTGTTAGGATTCCACTTTATTTACATATTTAGATCGTTAGCCCATTGTCACTAGCTCAGCGGAGACGCCGAGATAAAAATCTATAAATTTTATATCTTAAATATAAAAGAATAAAATAATAAAAGCCACTGCCAGAAATTAACACAGAAAAATATTTATTTACGCACATATAAAATCATTCTAAATTCGAGGAATAAGTTTAACATTTAGATTTTTATCTTAATTTTTAATTTTACATTTAAAATAGCTTGCTATAATGTTTAATATTTTATTTAGAGGGTCGAGTATGAATGGACTACATAGGTCTGCATTTGAAAGGAAAATATTCTTCCCTGATTTAACCTTAGGCAACAAATTTCGCAATCAACTGGCTCCAATCCATCTGATACATTCATGTATTCAATGTAGCATGATACGACAACACAAAATACTATATTGTCAGGAATGTACATCTGAACAATAAGTAGAAATAGAGAAGACATTGACTCTCCACCAACAGGAATGTGACATCTGTGGGCAAGTAGATCAATAAACTAAAAACTCCATAGGAATGGACTGCGGTCTTCTGCCGACTTACAAACCCATCCATAGGCAAACAGAGGGTGTGTGGCGTATATCTATAATCCTGCCCGTAGCGGATCTCATACTACATCTACTAATTACACAAATATATCCAATCCATTGAACCAATTCAACTACGAAATGAATAACCTAAGATTACCCTCCCTTAATACAACTTTACAAAACTATATAGCCATTCGCGCCCGACTTAATTTTAACATTTATATACGTTCGCACAGATTTGTTTAAAAATGTTGGGTATAGATCGATTACATAGATTCCACGGTCAAAAACATTTCAAAATAAACATAAACGATCAATTTTCACCACCAAGCATTTCTAGCTTGAAACCAGATTGTTTCCACAATCACAGTTGAATATTTATTTACAAGCGGCAATCACCAAATGCAATTTATAAAATAATTTATATTGACTTAAATTCTATAATATGAATAACATACTTAACTAGTTAAATAAAATCAAACAGACCCTCGATCAATGTTAAAATATTTATTATACTTTCTTTATTCTTATTCCCTCCTCCCCTTGCATTTTCTTAATCAAACCATACCAATATACTTCTTACTAATCCTGATTTAACAAATTATTCTTGGAGAAACATGCACAATACTTTATCCAAATGTATAGAAAATTACCAATAATTAGTGTATATACAGACTAGGAGTGATTTCAAGGGTGACTTACTATAAGAGCATGCTTGTTAGCAATGCTCAAACCCTCTCTTGCAACTGTTAAACTCTATATCTATTACCTTAGATCAAGTATACAATTTTATGTAAATACACCCTACAGTATAATAATGATAGGAAAGAAAGGTAAGGTTAATTAATAAAATAAAACACACACACACACACACATATATATATATAATGTTGATTAATTGGAGTTAGTGGAGTATAGGTAATTAACAAATCTATAAAAAATCCTTCTATTGTTGAAACTTATATCTGCTTGAATTGAAAGCTATTCAAAATTCTATTATGTCATTATACATATTATATATTAACATGCAAATGTTTCTTGTAATAAAAGAAAAAGTCTAGTTATCCTGATCAATCAGGGTATTGGTCGTATGGGAGAAGTATTTCATCCTATGCTTGTCATGGTTTTTGTCCTAGATTTCCATTTTAATCCAGTTTCCTTTGCTATCTCTACATGTCCCTATGCAAGTTCAACATTTTCAATGGCAGTTCTAGGTGGTGATGGAAAAAGAGGTTCCCCAAGGGGAAAAGTTCTGATACCTCTAGTCACTTGACATATTCTCTGCACTTTTTAATTATTTAATTTGGCTTTGCAGGTTTTAATTTGTCGAAGAGATTAAATATATTTTAAACATGGGTGATTAGACAATCAGTTTTGAAGAATTGCTTCATCATGGATGCAAAACCTATTTAGTTATTATTACAACAATGTTGAATGTCATTATTGTCTTTGAATTATATGATCCACCTTAATGTTTAAGCTGATGAATTTAGGAATGGATTAGTATAACCATACTGTAGTATGCTAAACTTTGAGAGGAAACTGCTTTGTCAATCTTCTCCATAGATATATATAACTAAGACCATCCCCAAATTATTAAGGATCCCACATCAGAGTGGACATGGAAGTTGCACCTAGAGATATAGCTGTTTATGATTTTATTATGCTTTATCAATTTTCTCCATAGGTACATATAACTAAGACCATCCCCAAATCATTAAGGATCCTACATCAGAGTGGACATGGAAGTTGCACATAGAGACATAGCTGTTCGATCACGCATTCATGGATTTTACTGGGGTGAGGGTTCAGTCCAGTGATCTGGTTTATTTGTGATGCACCCTCCATGGACAGATGGCCTTGGGGTTTCAATGCACCACTCTTCTATATGTGTTCCCATACATATTTTCCATTAGCACCACTGATCACTCATTATGCTCTATATTTCTATATTTATCTATAGGCCCAGCTATCATATTACTTAAACTCTTCCTATGCTTACATATATCAATTTACCATAGTTATGAATGATGAGTCTTCCAAGACTATCATGATTCTAATCCCACATACATCACTTGATTAGCTTAATAAATTTCATTACTAATATAAGTTACTTATAGTTATGTATAACTATGTTTGTGACTGTAATGCTTTGATCTCTAAATTGTACACACTCACATCTATTAAACCGATCAGGTGATTTTTAAATATGACATTGAACTATGAGTTTATTCTACATTTACCCATGGAAGTATAGAACCTCATATAATTAAATATTTTATCATTAATGAAATAGTATTGTATTACCATTTGTATACATGTTATCTAGCCTTAGGCACTATATTGTTATCTGAATAATTGTATAATGAGCGAAGACAACCTATTAATGTATATATATTCAGTTTGACCGTTATTAAATTTTGTATTAAATTATATCTGTTGTTATTCTTGCCTTTCCATATAATTCATGCCACATCATTCCACTTTCATTCATGCTTCTCTGAAAGTTAATAAACATCTCATGCATTTTGCCTGTTTTAATTTCTGAAAGTTGTTAAATATCTTAATATTACTTGGTCATGGACCACATATCAATCTGCATTAATACTTTGTTAGCAAATCTAGGGAAAGGCTTCTTATTATTAAGGGTCTCTCCCTGATCCCAAGACTGGAAGGAAGTTGTACTAGTAGTAGCATCAGGGTATTGCTCATGTAATTGAGATGGCCAGTGCATATGCAAATAGGGTTAAGACTTAGTACTCTTGGGATGGCTTCCTCAACTCAGATATACTGAGTTTCCTGTATTCTGCTTGAACCCTACATCTTTTTTTTCATATGTCATAGCATCAGCTGGGATACGAACCCACAACCGCCTGCAACCAACTACTTGCTTGCAAGGTGGCTGCGATGAGCTCTCGGCTACATCTTGTTAACAGAACATATAAACCTGACCATTGCAGCTTAGTAAACTACCCAGTACTATACGAAACAATTAAACTTATGGGTAAGAAACTTTTCTACATCTTAACAGTAATTATTAATCATTATTTGATTTCAATTTGATATTTTTATTCTCTTACTAATATTGTAAATATTTTAATTATGAATTAATAAATTGTTGTCTAATTAAGTTTATTATGACAAGGTAATATTAGTTAAACTCTATTATTATTATTTTATCAAATAAATTGCTGATGCTGTATTAGAAAATACAATCCTCCAGATCTATCAAATAATTGATAATAGTAACTAATACAAATAGGGGGATAGGCCAGTGAATTCTTATATAAAATTCTGGCGCCTTTCAAATAAATTAAAATCTGGTTCTCTCCTATCTATTATTCAATTTAGTTACTTTAAGCAGAATTATGTGACCTGGAAAAATAATTGCATCAATAAAATTACCTGAAATTATAATGAGGGAATTAACAAATCGAACGTAATTTGGTCACCGAATACAAAGCAAATAAATTGTATAAATCCTAAAAGAAACCATGGATGATACAATATATATATACCTATTACTAATTTCAACTGCACATAAATAACATATAACTGTTTGAATATGTAACATTTAGGATTATAATCATATCACAGAACATTACCATTCAAATAAGTTACTCAGTAATATTTTCAATCATATTCAAAACAAATCATTTTAATACACCTGCAAATATTTTTACTTTTCATTTATCAATGCCCATTCATTCAGTCTGATAAAATACTTCCCTCTACAAAACCTTTCTTTATCTGATCTCCAACCATATATAAATGTAAATAAATCAACATTTATATCTGAAAAGGTTGAAATTTATTATTAGCAGTGATCTTTTGTCTGACCGAATGAATGGGCATCGATAAATGAAAAGTAAAATGGTATTTGCATAATTTATTAAAATAATTCATTATGAGTTTATTTAAAAATAATTCTTAATAATATATGTGAATGAGAATGTTCTATGATATATATATATATATATCAATCAATCATCATCATCAACCATTATCAATCCACTGCAAGATGAAGGTCTCTCCAAGTTTAATCCATCTTCTCCGATCTTTAGCTTCTCTTCTCCACAACACCCCTGCACATTTTCTTATTTCATCCATCCATCTCACATGTGGTCTCTTTCTGGGTCTTTTACAATCTCTTGGAATCCAGTTTAAAATTTCAATTGTCCATCTATTATCATCTCTTCTAGCAATATGTCCAGCCCAACTCCATTTCAATCTTTTAATTTTTTCAATAAGGTCAGTAACACCTGTTTGTTGTCTTACCCATACATTGCGTTTTCGATCTCTTCTTGTTACTCCCAACATACACCTCTCCATACTTCTTTGAGTGGTCTGAAGTCTCTGTATTGCTCTTCTATTAAGTGTCCAAGTCTCAGATCCATAAGTAAGAACTGGTAAAACACATTTGTTAAAAACCTTCCTTTTCAAACACATAGGCATATTTCCTTTTAGTATCAAGTTATTTCTACCAAAAGCACTCCAACCAAGTTTAATTCTATGATTAATTTCCTCCATTATGTTTCCATCTGTATTAATAATCTGACCAAGGTATTTGTAACTGTTAACTTCTTCTAATTCTTCATAATCAATCTTTATTTTCATATTTTGAGCAAATCGATTAAACATTACTTTAGTCTTTTTAACATTTATCTTTAGTCCTACTTTTCTACTTTCATCTGATAACTCCTGCAACAGCTCTGAAGCATTATTTGCAAAAACAACTACATCATCTGCAAAATCTAAATGACTTAAATACTCTCCATTTACTTTCATTCCTTTAGTTTCCCATTTTAATCCACAAAATACTTCTTGCAGCACTACTGTAAAGAGTTTTGGAGATATGGAGTCACCTTGTCTTACACCTTTCTCAATGTTGATTTTTCCAGTATCATTATGTAATCTAATTGTTGCTGTTGCATTTTTATAAATATTCTTTAAAATATGACAATATCCTGGATCTATACCTTGATGATCCAATGCTTTAATCACTGAAGAAATGTGTATAGAATCAAATGCCTTTTTATAATCTATAAATCCAAAACATAAAGACAACTCATATTCATTTGTCCTTTCTATGATTTCTCTCAATACCTGGATATGGTCTATTGTACTAAAACCACTTTTAAATCCAGCTTGTTCTTTTGATTGGTGGAAATCCAAAGTTCTCTGTAGACGAGTTGTAATTATCTTGGTAAAAATTTTATATAAAACTGATAAAAGGCTGATAGGTCTGTAATTTCTAATATCTTCTTTATCACCTTTTTTAAATATTAATATTATTACTGCATTCTCCCAATCTTCAGGTACATCTTTATCATTTAGACATTTGGTATATAACTTTGCTAAAATTGTTTCTATTTCTTCACCTGCTTCTTTTAATATATCAATTATAATACCATCATTTCCTGGAGCCTTTCCTTTCTTCATACACTTAATTGCATGTCACACTTCTTCATTTAAGATTCTGGGCAATTCGGAAGATGTAATAGATATAGGAGGTACTTGTTCTTTATTACTATATAATTCTTGATAAAAATCTTCTACCAATTTCATGATGTCATCTCTCTTTTTAGTAATAATTCCATCTTTTTTTCTTATTGCAGATATAAATTTCCTACCAATACCAAAATGTTGTTTAACATTTTTGAGACTTTTATTTTCTTCTACAGCTTTCCTTGCTATTTCACAGTTATACTTTCTTATATATATATATATATATATATATATATATATATATATATATATATATATATATATATATATATATATATATATATATATATATATATATATATATAATGAAAACTTTACTGAATTTAAAACTCTAGCATAAAATCAAATATATTGCAGAGATGTGATGTGATGTACTGTAACTTCTTCTTAAACGGAGTCAAGAATCTCTGTTAGCCACTTTATTTTTCATTCCATAGTCTAAGTTTTCCCATATTCTGCTCCACCCCATTTCCACAACAGCATGACTGCCATCTGCAATAACATATAAAGTATAAATTATACATTGTGTAAACAGATTACTTTAATAAAAAAATATTTCTCAAAAATATTATATGCATTAAGAAGTGTAAAAATGAAAGTTTATGTTTTTTTATAAACAATATTATTTTGACAATAAATTGAAAATTAAGATTTTATATTATTAAATACTTTATTCAGTAGATACAATAAAAATTAAGATTTAATACTGTTGGGAAATTATTCTGTACGTAGAGTGAAAATAAAATGTATTAATTTAATATTTAGATCTTATTTAAATAAATTGTTTAATTGGAAACTGTATTCAAATACCTATCTATGAATGGCATTAAATATTTCTGAAAATTTTAAAGAAACATAAAAAAAGATTTAGACTTATGTTCTTTTCAGATTTCTTGTTTTATCAAGCAGTGATTTATATTGAAAAATTTCTGTACAAAAAATTATATTTTTCTTAAAGAGACAATTTCATTTTTATTTCATTGATTAAAGTGATTGAAAAGTTAGTTTTGGATGTTATGTCATTTACATTGAATGTTATAGAATTCTATTCATCTATAAAAAGAAAAGAATCTATGCAACTGATTGATTAATCTCTATTTGATAAAGAAGCATTTAACTTTAAACCTTTGTTAATTAACATATTTTGACATTGACTGATCAATATTTGATAGCAATTTTTCAAACTCACATGCATAAAACAAAAGATTGGACCATGAGTTTTCTGGTCTCAGCTGTTGTATGTAGAAATATGTTGGCATATTATGAAAATCATATTTTGAATTAGGTTTTTTTTTTTCAATTATATATTAAAAGTTATTTTAAACATGTTAAATGTTAATTGTTGGAGTACTGGTTCAATGATGAAACTTATTGCAGCTAAATTAGATTAAATTATTGGCTTGAATTGGATTTCTACTTTTGAGAACAATTGATATAATATATATTGATTTAAATTTACAATGTTTATAAAAACTCTAATAACTTGATAATTTTTATATCAGCTCACAAAGATTCCTATTATGCAGATATTAACTGAATTTAGAATATTTTTATTTAGAAATAAAATGTTATATAAATTTCAATGTATTCAGTTTCCCAACATTGAAAATTTATGTTAGTGAATTATTTAACTTATAAAAAGACATTTTAAATATATTACATAAGTTTATATGTAGACAAAGAAAGAAAAGTATTGAAAAAAAAAAGGATTTTATTATAGTGTATGAGTAATAGAATGTATAGCATATTATATTGTTTTTTCCTATTTTAATATTGTATTTAATTTAATGCCAAATGCTGGTAGGTTACTTATTAATGGAAAAGATAATAAATATATACAGTATTATATATAAAATAGCATGCATGTGTGAAACAATTTATATTTAAGAATCCACATTTTTATTAAAATAGAATTCTGTATTAAAAAATTACAGTATTCTGTGAATTTAAATCTGTGTCTGCAGAACATTCATTATTTGCACAACAGAAGTTTTTGTTTTGGCAATGTTTTTTCACTTGCATGTAGAAAATGATTTGATGAAATACAAATCAAAGAAATATTTTATAAATGTGGATAATTTATTAAATAAACAGTATAATTGTATAAATATATGCAAATTATGGAAAGTTAGCTATTTATATTGTACATATGTGGAACTTCACTTGGCTCCAACAGGTGCCAGAGTTTATCTTAGCTTAACTATTTATTTGCAATTATCTGATTTTTTTTAAAAAATGATAAAAATAGAAGAAATTAATTAGTTAATGAATAATATATGATAATAATGTATAATATTGTAATATTATAATAAATTTTATTTGATTATGTGTATAAAGTCAGTAGCATATTGGTAATTAGTTTTATATGAGATATAAGATAGTGACAGTTTTCTTAAAGTAAAAATTGGGTTAGTTTTTAAATTAATAAATAATGCTAAATGTATTATAAAATAACTATTGTTTTGTTTATTTCTAGTTTATAACCTATAATAAGTTAATATTATAAATAAAGTAAATAGTATCAAATTGATTTAAAAGTAATGTTTAAATTTTATTAAAGCAATAAAAAAATTTTAATGTTTAATCTAAATTAGTCTTAACCTGTAAAGTCATTTCTAATCTAATATTCTTTAATATTTTTATTTGTAGTTGTTAAATAAGTTATAATTAATTAGTGGAGGTCAGGTTAAAAGGTCATCCCTGTGTGTGTGCATGCATGGAGATGTATAAAGTAAATGAATAAATAATAATATAACTACAATATTAATGAAAAATAAGAAAACAAATGAATAATAAAATCAGTATAATTAAATATTTAAAAGGTCTATTGATAAATAAGACTAGTTCTAATTTTTATATTTGTTTCTATTTTTATTTTATGTAATATAATATTTTCCTTAAATGTTACATAAAAAAATTAATAATTAACTTGTAATTTAAAAGCCATTAAACCATGTGAGTTTCAAATAATTAGATCAAAATTATGTCAGGAATCAGTTTCCAGCTGATTCCAAAAAGTTACAGTTAAATATGAAATAAATTTTATTGATTGGTTAGATTAAAAGAAATTGACATGAAAATTGAGGGAGGGGTAGAATTATCAGGATATATAAATAGAAGGTTGAATTGTATTTAGTTGTGTGTGCTCTTGAATCCTGAAACTTTTCTTTTCCTCAAAAAAAAAGCAAGTTGTAATTTTTTTTTTTTAAAAAAAATATTTTCTTGTTAAAACAAAAGTATGTTAAAATTATATCTAATTGTTTTGAAAATTGCGATGAAAAACTGCTAAACTAAAGGTAACATTTCTTGATATTGACTTTCAGTTAACTGTTAAAGCTATAGTAAAAAAAGATTTAAAGGAAATTTTATGTCTTCTGTCTTATCTCCTTATTGCATGACATATCTACTGGAAAATAAAATTAGGATATCAACAATTAGTATATCTATAGCTAAATATCTTTATTGCACTGAACTTTTATAGTCAGAAAATGCTTAGTTATTATCTAAAGAAGCTAGAACTTAAACGAGGAAAATTAAAAGACATTTGTAGTGAACTTTTAGTTAAAATGTGTCAATCTCCTTGTTTTAAATTCATTTAAAGCTGATTTTAAGTCCGAGATTCTATTAATGATACCTGATATTAACTCCAAGATATTCCTGTTATAATAATTGCTTGTTTTTAAAATGGTTTTTATAAAAGAGAAAAATATTCTACACTAAATTAAGGAAGGATAAATTTTATCTGTCAAGCATATAATATAGTTTATAGTATTAACTTTGCCTAATGTTCAACTAGAAATGTATTATTCATTATAATAGATTAATTATCTACTTCTAAAACAGTTGGACAAAATGTTATAAACTATAATTATGAAGGATGAACTTTTTATGTGTGAATGTATAATGAACTGTTATATTTGCATTTATTTATACGTAAATTTGTGACAATTATTCCTAGCTCCTAAACAGATGAAATTTTCTAATTGCAAAATAATCCTACTCTTATGTTGAGAAGAGTAAAGAAAAATTATTTGAAAACAAATCTTAAAATATTGTATGAGAAAATAATTTTTAAAAAAAACTGTTTAAAAAAAATGCGTTCATTTAAAAGAGAAAAATGGAATTAAAATAAAGCTATATTATTGCACATGTAAACCTGAGATCCTATAATAATGTTCTCAGCTGAAGAATTTGTTTTACATATCATTTTAGTGCCGGCTTATTTTTATTATTTTAATGTTTTTAGTATAGTGCTCTTTGAACTATAAAATATCTTTAAAGGAAGAAATTAAAATATCTTTAAAGAACTATCAAACATGTTTCATTTTAGAAATCATTGTCATGCTTATAAACGTTTTGACCAAAAGCTTCATGCCATCAGATTAATAAATTGTCTTTAATAAATTATATACATGTCTTGAACAAAAGAAAGAGAAATACAAAGGAAGCTGAAACTATGAACTGAAGTTGCTGTATATATTTTTTTACTTGCATTTTTTTTTATTGTTTCTTTTTAAAAAAAAAACAACAGAAAAATATCTATGCTATATATTTTGTTTTAAAAAATATGTGTAATACTATTAGCATATATATGCTAGTTAAACTAATGTTATAATTTTAATCTTAATGGGTTTATTATAATGAGTAGATAGATATTCTGCCATTCTCAAGTAAATTTTATAGTATTTTATAAGTTAAAATTATATTCAATATTTTTATTCCTGGAGATTTTAATACCTCAGTCATAGCTTATTTATATGTGGGATATTTCACTCAGTTTTATTTATATCAGCCCAAGAGGTTTATCAGAGGGTTTCCATTCATTTGTTTTATAAATGCTACATCAATAATAACTGCAAATATGTTTTATATTTATTGAGAATTAATATTCTCACATTAAATTTGCAATCTTTTAAATGTCCGCTAGTCACCATATTGTAGTATATAATATTTTATTATGTGTGCATTGTATCTTTGCCTAGAATTTTTATATGCATTTAATTTTAAGTAATTCTTATATTAGTTGGTTGACATAGTTTGCATTGTTGGTTCTCACATTGAGTATACATGTTGTATTTTTAAAATTTTTAGTGATAACTTAGTAAGTTCATGTGTAGTCTATATCTTGTTGTTAGTTTAGTACACCTCGGTCTCATTTTATGTGGTAGATAGGTTCCACAGAAAACTTGCATTAAAAAAATGACACAAAAATAGACTTAACATACCTTAAAAAATGGGGGATAGGGTCTGTAATTTTCAGAATTCGCATAAAAGCAAAGCAACAAGGAAAAATACTTTAAAATTCACATTAAAAAAATAAAAAAATAAAATATGATTAATAAAAAATATCAAATATTTGAAAAAAATTGGTACAAGACAAACTTTTTTTATTAACTACAGTATTTAATTTGATATTTTTTCATACATATTTTAATCATTATCACTATTTTCAAATGTGCGGTTCATTTGTAAACTGATAAGAAATCAGATTTGTTGATGTGATGTGATGTAGCTTCTTCTTGAATGAAGTCAAGAATCTCTCAGCAATTATACCCAGAGAAACTTGTTAGCCACTTTATTTTCCATTCCCCACTCTAATTTTTACCATATTCTGCTCTATCTCATTTACACAACTAGTTCCAATTTCAATCTTGCGCTGAGTTAATGGTTTTCTGTTGACAACTGATTTTTACTACTGAAATAAATTTTAAATGTTCACATTTTGTTTCTGTATTAAAAAAATGAGGATCACAATCAAAACAAAAAGATTATACATTATCATTAAAATATTATTTTCAGTTTATAAAATCAATAAAATCTACATTATTTATTTCTGTTATACCGAACAAAATACATTTTAAAAGTTTAAAATTTTTGAATATTTATTTGCGATATTTTTATATATAAGTATAAATCTATTATTATTATTTACTCATTAATATAAGTAGGTTATTTATTTTAAATATAGCTTCAGGCCATATTCACATTAGCTGTTAATATAACGTTTTTTTTTTTGAAAAAAAAAGTATTTCAAGTCAAAATAAGTTATTAATAATTTAAATTTCTTGATATCTAATAAATATAGTGAAATATGAAAAATATTAAGAAGAAACATGAATCACATAACTTCAAAATTGCATTAAAATAATCCGCATAAAACGAGACCCAGGTGTATTTGTTAGCCTCATAGTGTTAGGCTTTGTTAACTATTATGAGTATGCTTAATGGAGTAGTCAAAGTCCTCCATTCTTATTGTATTGCTTTTCCATGAGGTGATAGTGCTTGTTCCCATTGAGGGTTATTGTATACCAGATATTTGTATTCCTAGTGATTGTGATCACATTTTGAAGTACTTGGATCCCATGAGAGAGGATTGTACTTTCTTGGTGTGTCTTTCCTGTTCCTGATGCACTGAAAGAAAATCCAGGCATTCTATTTTCTGCCTCAAAGTTAGGTATTTTGGAAGCCACCACATTCTTATTCAGCTCTGCGGAGCATATATGTACTTATTTTGGCCTATCACTCATAATGAATTAATGCTAGTTCCACCACAGTAGGTGATGTTGCATTTGTAATTAAATTCTAAGCACTAGGAATGCTTAGCTCAATTTAAAATATGTCCATACACTGAAGCTTTTCTTATTTTACGGTTCTGAGCACTTAGAACTTAATTAAATTATTTTTGTTATTCTATAAAAAAATATCTTTACATAATTGGTATCATTATTTTAGTCGTATCTCTATTTCATTTACCTTCTCCAAATTGCCTCTCAATTTTTGTTTAATGCATTAAAAATACATCTAATTAAGTATGTGAATATCAGTGTGTATAATTATATTCTTTGCTCTAAAATGTTTACATTTCATTAAATTATATTTTTACTTTATTGACATAATAAATGTTGAAAGACTAGTAAATTGCTTTTTAATTTTTCATTAACATTTTTATGTCCCCCCTGAACCAAGTTTTATCATGACTTTTATGATAAAATCTTAAAATTTTATTATATATTTTTCTATTTAATACAGATAATACCCTGACTTTATCTTGTTGCTCTTTGGTTCTCAGTGATTACTCTGAATGACTTCATAAACAAAAAATTTGCATTTTTTTCATGTGTTAAAGAGATGAAGCTTTCACAGATATCTGTAACTTTTATTATTATTCCAATCTCTGGTCTCTATATAATCATTTCATTTTGGTTTTTTCTTCATTTCACAATTATCTAAGATTCAATATTTTGAATGCAGTTCATCTTAGTTACTAATAGTTTACTATTTCTTGACTTGTTTTCTTCTCAATCCTGTCTTTGCTATACATAATGATTTATTCTATTAAATTATTTTAAAATAAATTTCTGTATTTTTCAACATTTTCTATTATTTACTTAATCATTTCATTTTAGCAATACTTTTTAATTATTTAATTTTGTTCATAATACCTAACTGTTTAAAATTTTCTTTGGCTAATTTCAATTTTTAATTAAAATTTTCACTTAAACATTTGTTATCTATACTTATTTTATTATCCAAAATAAAATTTAAAAAAAAAATTTCTTTTCAATTTACCAATGACTTATTTCTTTTTTGGATGAATTTTTATTATTATTATAATTTGGTTTATAAGCATCAAATTCCTGAATTCACATATTTGTTACTATTCAGTTTAAATAAATATGTTAATAATTATTACAAGTAATTTAATAAGTTAGAAATTATTCTATCCCTGATACAAACTTTAATTCCAGTCAAAGATCAGTTTATCTGTTTTTATTAATTTAAACAAAAACAGATGGTTTTATTTAACCAACTTTTCTCTTCTTCCATATATATTATTTAAATATACTTATTTATTTAAATATATTTTTTCTATTCCATCACACATTTTTGAAACATATCAATAAAAATATTCCTCAAGATACATGTCATGGTAGACCAGTATTCTTAAGTTAGACCACTCACAATCTCTTACAGATGTTTCTAGCATTTATTAATATTAATTTGCTACAATTTGTTAAACTTTTTGCATAATACCATAAATGTATTAATTTAATGCTAATCTTTTATTAGCCAGATATTATTATATCATTTACATTCAAGATATAAGATTTAAACCCAATTAAAGGTTGATGTATGATTTGGTGTTTCAACATGAAATGCATCTTGGAAATGACTTACTTTTTTGAAATGATATTAGTTATATGTTTGGAAAATGTGTAATAAAATGAAAGTTTCAAATATATTTCAAAAAGATAATACTGTATACCTAAAAAAAATGAAAGAAGAAATTGGTTTGATGTTACTTTGTGGTTATATTTAATAAAACCAGTTATATGAAATTTTAATTGTGTTTAAAGTATATATCTGGATCAGGACTGATGTAATAGTCCTTAGTGTAATAAATTAGTAGTAATAATTAATACGTTTATATAAAATAGATAATATCACCAATGTAAGTACAGTAAGTTTGACTTTTGTAGATCAAATCACAGTAATTCAATATTGATAAATCCTGAACAAATAGTGAAAATATGTAAAAGACTATTATATAGAGCAATTGAAAAATGCACTAATCTTTTTCAGTTATTTTTATTCATATGTTAGAAGTATGTATAAGTGAATAGAAGTTTTAAGTACAGTATATCTAAAAAGTTTGTACCACTACTAATTTGTGAAAAATTTCTAAGCTTACTTTTAATTAATATATGATTAGTAACTTTCTTCATGGTATTTTTGAGCCAATTCATTATTCACATGTTTTCTTATTTCTTATTATTTGATCTTTCCTTTTTTTTTCATTCTCTCAATCCTAAATTTACTTGAGGAGAAGCCAGAAGCCATAAAAAATGCTTGTCACAAAGTTGAAAGATTT
Organism: Epiperipatus broadwayi; assembly: GCA_028023455.1. Lineage (NCBI taxonomy): Eukaryota > Metazoa > Onychophora > Udeonychophora > Euonychophora > Peripatidae > Epiperipatus > Epiperipatus broadwayi. The sequence continues at coordinate 5,242,676 of JAQFVV010000053.1, read as the reverse complement.
GAATACTTGGATTATTATTTGGTTTATTCTCTATTTTCTTTAAAAAATCTGATTGCTATATTTTGTTTATATATTGATGTATATTTTTAATTACTTTTAAAAACATCTTTATACATGATTTCTACTTCAGCATCACTACAAATGATTGTATATACTTGAATAACCATCAAATCTATAGAAATAACTTTCAGTTTAACATCAACATTTTGCAGCTCATTTCTTTTTCTTTTTTTTTTTTTTTACATTTTTTACAATAAATCAATTAAAAAACACTAAACTAAATTATGGTATATTTTGTGTTCAGAACTATATATAAGAAATTGAAGTTATCCATATATCTGCAAAAAATAAAATAGATTAAACATGAAAACTAAGATGAAGTTTCAAAAATAAAATTGACAGATTAAATATGATTATATAAAAGAAAGTAGATGAATAAAGAAATGTATGCTAAATTTAAAGTGAAAAAGTATACTGAAGACTATAATCCTGTAGTTAAGAGAAATTTAGAGAGATTTCATTTTACAGTGAAGTGATAATCATTTTACAATAAAGATGATTTGCTGTAAATATGGATGTTAAATTTTATACAAAAATAGAAAAAAACTAAAAATATAAAGAAAGTCTTTCTATTTCAGATGTTTTATTATAAAGTAATCAAAATCATTACATTTCAAAATTCACAAACACTTTCATGATGTTTAACATTTAATTTATGGGTAAGCTACTTTTTTTTATATCTACTTTCAACATTAATATATACCAAATAATAGATATCATAATTCTCTCTTCTTTCAATACATGCATTAGGAATATTAATTCATTCTATTTACTTTATTTTAGAGCCATTTATTTTAAATCTGAATAATCAATGGATTCTAGATGGGCAATATTTTTTTAAATCCTCTGTTAATTATTGGCTATTATATTTTTTCAAAGATAAGCACTTGATTTGCACCTAAACATTAGTTACTATATTTATGTTATTTTTGATAAGATTTTAAATCTAAGCCAAATTGTTTTTTTTTTTTTCACATATAGACCTGATATTAGGACAATTATTCAATATCCTACTTATTTCATTTATATAAATAACTTTTGGCACTTTTTACCTACAAGTTTCAACATTTGTATTAAATGCAGTAATTCGAATAAGAAACTAATCAACCTTATAATAGATGACTTGAGTAAACAGAGTAGATCATTTAACAATTTTTATTAGTCAGTCATTAGACTAGAGAATATCAACTTAATGAATAATATTTCTGTAGTGTAACTTTACTTACATCATTCTCATGCAAGGTAGAGACAGATTTCTATCTTCTTTTAACACCTTATGGAGGGATATAATCATAAAGATATAACCAAGATATGAGAAAAAGCTGTATGATCCCCAGGATGCATATTTCATGCTGAACCAAAACTCATCAGTTGGCCCAGGTCACAATTTCTCAAACATATCTTTATCATTGTTCAATACACATATACAACCTATTTCTAGTTTAATTGATAATTGTCAACATTACCACCCTCACTACTTTGACACAAATATCTTGATGAAAATATATTTATAATTTTTATTAGTCATTCATTAGACTAGAGATTATCCATTTAATGAACAATATTTCTGAAGTGTAATTTTCACAAAGTCACTCTCACACATGAAAATCATACATCCTTTTTACATTACTTAGTCATGTGTGTATGATCACACACCCTCTACAAGGTGTTAGAGATAAATAAAAACCAGTTTCTACCTTGTGTGAGTGGTGTAGTAAAAATTACACTCAGAAGTATTATTCATTAAGTCAATAACCTTTAGTTTAATAAATGACTAATAAAAATTATTAATATACTTCCATCAAATAGTTTGTATAAAAGTTGAGGGTGGTAATTTTGATACTTATCAATTAAATTGTAGTAACTATATATATATATTGAACAATGAAAAAGGTACATGTAAGATATTATGGTCTGGGCCAACTGATGAGTGCTGGTTAAGTACAAAATGTGCATCTTGGGGATCATATACCTTTTCACATCTTTGGTTATATGTTTATGATTACACCCCTCTATAAGGTGTTTAATAGATAGAAACAATCTCTATCTTGCATGAAAATGGTATTGTAAAAATTACACTACAGATATATTATTCATTAAGAGTAGATCACTGATTTTTCTGTAGATATCAAAAGTAAGCTATATAGAGTTTGTGTTGCATTTCTTGTCTTTACAATTTTTTTACAAAGTTCAAGATGTCTGATGTTGCTGAGTTAGTATTATATCTATGTATGCTATTATCAAGAGCATTTAATTTGAACCCATTACCTGAATATATAAAAATGGAAAAATTATTATTGAATATGTGTGCAAATCTAACTTTTTTCATAACACAATAACTTTGGTGGGACTACTATCTAGTACCCATTTGATTCTTTAAGTTTACAATAAATAACCCTATAACAAAATACTGAAATAGAATGGAATTACTTTTTTAAATGCTAGTAGATCACGATTTCTAGTTTTAATACTATTGTTAAATGTGAAACAACCTTAAATACAGCATCTTTAGAAAGAATAGTAGAGAAGAAAATGTTACATGCCAGATGAGCATCATCAGCTAAGAATAACTAGAGGGAAAACCTATCAATGATTGGCTACAAAGTAACTTAATTGTAAGCTGGTAACCTAAAAAAAAATCATATGCTTGCTTGGATATTTTGCAGTTTTAATTTTATTGTAGGCGAGACAGATTTTATGGAAATCACCTTGGCAACTTGAAGTTTATAATGGAATATGAATAATAAAATGGAATCTTTAATAAAGAAATGAGAACACTTATTATCAATGATAATTTGCCGTGCTTTTTATATAAGCTTTTAAAAAGGCAAATAGCATACAGTGTATAATATATATATATATAAGGGTGAATATATATATAAGTTGTATACATATAAATTTATGTGCGCGTTTTATGTACATACATTTTATAGATAAAACATTTTAATTAATCAAATTTAAAGATGTGCGCATGTAAAAGATTTTATTGGAGTGATGAGGGATATATATATATATTTTAATAAAAAAATATTTTTAAATTCATCGCTAAAATAAAAATTTAAGAGAAAAAGTTATATATATGAGTTAATATTTTATAATATGTTAAAATACATCTTTTACGTTTTCTTTTCTCTCTCCCTTTTTTAAATGAAAAGATTCATGAAAACTGATTTTACTTGATTATTAAAAAGTTTCATCAAAGCGAATAGAGTTTGGAGTTTTAATTCAGAAATTTTACTGTAATGCAATTGAAATTCCAGTAAGATTTTCTCAATTTACTCGTAGTCATTATCCACAATGCTTTGCAGCTCTTTATTCAATATGGCAGTCAAGCTTAAAACACTTTCATTTATTTTGCTCAAAATAAAGAATTTCCTACCATCCATCATTTAGATCAAAACACAAACAAATCTAGTGGATTACTGTAGGAACAGATACCACAAAGCTTGGTAACTAATGGAGGTACTGCAAAACTAGCTAGACACCACATGATGAATTAGACCATCAGCTTATCCTAATGCATCTTGGGATATGGGTTTAGACATCAAAGCTGATTTATGAGATCAAAAACTTTTAAAAATGATTTTAAAATTTAAACTAATGTGATTTTTTTTTCCTAATAAAATTTTATTAGTTTTTTTTTTTTTTTTAACATTTCATCAGCTTACTAGAAATTCTGAATTAATTATACTGTAATGTTTAAATCAAAAAGTGATCAATGAAGATTTTCACATAAATTTAAATTTAACTGAGGTAGAAAATATTTTGCAACCAATAATATATTAATAAATATAAAAAGAAAAATTCCGAACAATAAATTTTATAAAAGAAAACCAATGCAAGTTCAGTATTTAATAAAAATATGTTAAATCATGAAAAAGTATGGATATAAAAGGATTATTAACTATCTTTTAAAATGAACGCTTTAAAGTTGAAATTTTACGTAGCAATGAAAGTGGATTGAATGTTTATATATTAATATAAAGATTAACGTTAGAGATGAAGAACTATATATTGTGAAATGTAAATAACATACTTTTTAAAAAAAAATCTACTTTGTAATCGTATTTGATGGAAGCTTAAAGAAAACAAAAATGGATATTTATCCCACAAGAACAGTTTATTAAATATATAACGGAGGGGTGTACGATTAGAATTCTGTCTTACTACGATAGATTTGACAATTTCATAACAACTGATGACAAATGATTCATATTTCGATGATACTGAAAGCAATTCAAGTTAGAATAAAACCAGTAGTGAATGTTATAACTAATGTTTGTCTAATAAAGATCCAGAAATTATTGACACACTTATAAAATCTCTGGTTAATACTGAAAAAAAAAAAAGGTTGAAGAGTGATCGTGATCAAGGAAAAGTTTAGATGATCTAGTCAAAAGATCTAATCACTTTTATGTAGGCTTGATGATTTTACAAGCATTTCTAGAACCTTTATAAGTTCTCCAATCATAACGACATTTATCAAACTTTTTACTAAAAATTTCCAAAACTAGAAAAAACATTATTAGACAAAAATTTAAACTTGTTTTTTATAATATTCTTCTATTCTCAACTTAATAAAAGTGGTAAATATTGTTGAACTTGTTTCTGATTATTTTAAAACAGAGAAGACCTCGCAATCTGACTACAACTTTCAGAATTTCTAAAAAATTTAGAACTTAAAAGTCAAAATACTGCTGGTAAAACTATTCAGCAGTATTATTATTATAAAAATTATTGCAAAAGGTTAGTATGAAAATAAAACTATATTAATCTTAAAATATAATAAATCTTTAACAATTCATATATAAAGATCTTTCAAAATAAATTAAACACTGATGCTATCTTAATTGATCTAATCTCAGTTTGTAATTATAGTTGGAAAGTGATCTTAAAAACAATAAGCCAAAATATTTGAAAAATGGTCTTCTTCTAAAAGACTTCAAATTATTAAATGCAATAAGCCAAAGTACTCTTCACTAAAATTTAAATAGTATTAGGTCATAATCATAGTAGATTTTACAAAATGGTCTCTCATAAGGTTCAGTTCTCACAGTTATTTTGTTTAATATATTCAACAATAATCTTTTGGAAACAGAATACAAAAAATCCCTCTATGCTGTTGAGATTGTAGTGACTTTATAAAAGAAATTGTTTCCAGAATAGGAAAGTCTGGAAATCTTTTTTGAGATATTAGAATCATGTTCCTAATCCTACATAACAATATGTCCAATTTTTTATCTAAAACACACACAGGCAAACAGCTGGTATTCTGAATATAACTCTGCAACAGTAGCCTGCAATGCAATCCTATTTCATGGTATTTTAAAAAAACTTGGATTATGGATAATTTATTTCATCGATCAATAGTTAGATTTAAAATAGTTTCTAGAAATAAACTCAATGAAAAATTGATTGCTCCTATTTGAAATTGTAATACAAATACTCTACGGGTAGCTTTCTTACTTTAACATTTTCTACTATTTAATTCTGTGTTCTTGTATATATAAATATTACTATTGAGAAATATACTACTAGCATACTAAAGTCTATTTCTTCCTGTTCTTTCATATATTTATTCATCAGATATCATAAAAATGGCCTTTTTAAAAATTTACAAAAAACTTTAAGTATATCATAATGTTAATTCAAAATAGTTTCACTATCTAAGATACATCTCAGGTCAATATCTCCTTTACTAAAAATCTTTTTAAACAACCAAAAAGTTGTGGATAAAAAGTTTTTTTTCCAGATCTAACAGAGATTCAGATGTATTTGAGCTTCTTAGATTTGCTGCAGTTTCATGAACAGATTCATGACAACATATGATCATTTGTCCTAGCAGAATTCAACAGTCTCTGACTTATGGAGATGCAATCAAAAACAAATTGTGAAACATGTTAATGATTATTAAATCTATATAAATAGTGTCAGAATTAAATAAATGAATCCACTCATGAATCCATTTATGCAAATTACTTTTTGTAATGTTTAATAATAATTACTTGTCTAAAAAAAATCACATAATAAAGTAGAAAATTTAATCTACATTGCCTGTCACCTAAGATTCAAATCAAAGAAGAATAAATCTTGGATATTTTTTTTCTCACATAATTGATCCATAACCAATCTAGTTTATAATTCAATACTGGTCAATAAATGGACATCGAGCTATTATTAATATTATTGTAATAAATAATAAGTATTTTGCCAAACAAGAAAATTTTTTAAAACACTTTTTTTTTTCAAATCTTGTTTTTTTTATTAACCATTTTGTATTTCAGATTTCCTCCAATGTATTAATCATATTATATAATCATTGTCAAGGATTAACTTTGCCCATTATATATATATATATATATTACAAGCATAAAGCTAAACTAGTCAATATATAATTAAAATTACCCCAAATCCAAAATTCAACTAGACCAGCATAAAAATAATATTAAAACACAACCAAAGGTTTCATTGCTACAAACAGACTTCTCAAGTGTAAAGAACTACAAAAACTATACAATATATATAATATTAACCATTACCCACAAATCCATTCACTTCCCATCCACCTTAATATTAAAAGAACTCTTAAATAAGTTAATTGCTTCAGAATAATAAATTTTCAATAATAAAGATTCTTTAATTCTTCTTTTGATTTTATTTCTCTTAAAGAAGACAACCTTAGCTTCATCAAAATTAATAGTGTGGCCTGTATCTTTTTCATGGACATATGTCCATGAAAAAGATACAGGCCACACTATTAATTTTGATATGTCCATGAAAAAGATACAGGCCACACTATTAATTTTGATGAAGCTAAGGTTGTCTTCTTTGAAAGAAATGAAATCAAAAGAAGAATTAAAGAATCTTTATTATTGAAAATTTATTATTCTGAAGCAATTAACTTATTTAAGAATTCTTTTAATATTAAGGGTGGATGGGAAGTGAATGGATTTGTGGGTAATGGTTAATATTATATATATATATTGTATAGTTTTTGTAGTTCTTGACACTTGAGAAGTCTGCTTGTAGCAGTGAAACCTTTGGTTGTGTTTTAATATTATTTTTATGCTAATCTAGTTGAATTTTGGATTTGGGGTAATTTTAATTATATATATATATATATTGGGGGGGGGGGGGTGTTACAAAAAATTCCAAAATAATAATAAAAATATTTTATCATATAAATTATAATTTTTTTAAAAATAAAACTTAAATCTTGATTAATTTAATGTATCTAAATCCTTTTACATTTTAATTTTTAAAACAATTACATTTTTATATAAATTATCTTTCACTCATTATAATTAAACTTCTATAATTACACCAGAATCCTAACACTTTCTATTCTAATTTTCTCCTTTTTGTATATAAACTTACTTTGATTAATATTTCTGTGTAAGAACTCACATTTTACATCTTTATTTCAAAATTAAAATGCATACATTCGTTCATATGTACGTATATATATATATATTAAATGCTCTTTTAATCTAGTTTTCAATTTAGTTTTTGTTGCTCCTGCATATAGCATTTTATTATTTCTCTTACAATCTTATTAATTTACAATATAAATGCCATTTATATCTTCCAGTACCTTTTTTTTTCAACATTTATCTAAATTTATCATCCTATTTATCATCATCATTTTCAATCATTATCAATCCACTGCAGGATGAAGATCTCTCAAGTTTACTCCAGTTTCTCCAATTTCTAGCATCTCTTCTCCACATCATTCTTGCACACTTCCTTATTTCATGCTCTACCTAATATGTGGTCTCTTTCTAGGTTTTCTTACAATCTCTTAGAATATCATTTAAAATTTTAATTGTCCATCCATTATTATCTCTTCTAGCAATATGCCCAGCCCAATTCCACTTCAGTTTCATAATTTTTTCAATGATGTCAGTAACACCTATTCGTTCTGTTACCCATGTATTTGTTTCTGATTTTTTTTGTTATTCTTAACAAATCTCTCCATACATCACTGAGTAGTCTGATGCCCCTGTATTGTTTTTTTGTTAAGTGTCCAAGTCTCATATCCATAAGTAAGAACTGTTAAAAACGATTTATTTAACATCTTCCACATCAAACACATAGGTGTATTTTCTTTTAATATTAAGTTATTACTACTAAAAGCACTTTAACCAAGTTTAATTCTACGATTAATTTCCTCCATTATGTTTCCATTTGTAAAAATAATCTGACCACGATATGTGTGGTTGTCTCATTATCAATCTTTATTTTCTTCTTTTGAGAAAATCCATCAGAGATTACTTTAGTCTTTTTTAACATTTATCTTTATTCCTATTTTCTTATTTTCATTTGATAATTCTTGCAACATTTTCTGAAGCATTATTTGAAAAAACAATTACACCATCTACAAAATTTAGATGACTTAAATAATCTCCATTTATTTGTACTCCCTTAGCTTCCCATTTTAGTCTACAAAATACTTCTTGCAAAACTGCTGTGAAACATTTTGAGATAATGGAGACACCCCTGTTGCACACTCTTCTCAATGTTAATATTTCTAGTATCATTATGTAATCTAATCATTGCTACTGCATATTTGGAAATATTTTTCAGAATATGGCAATATTCTGGATCTATACCTTGAGAATTCAATGCTTTAATCATTGAAAAAATGTTAATGGAATCAAATGTTTTTTTATAATCTATATATCCAGAGCATAATGGTAACTCATAGTCATTGTCCCTTTTTATAATTTCTTTCAATATTTGGATATGATCCACTGTACTAAAACCATTTTTAAATCCAGCTTGCTTTTTGCTTGATTAAAGTTCAAAGTTCATTGTAGATTAGTTGTAATTATTTTGCTAAAATTAGGTATAAAACAGATATAAGATTGATACATCTGTAATTTTTAATATCTTCTTTATTACCTTTCTTAATATTAATATTATTACTGCATTCTTTTAATTATTCATACATCTTTATCATTTTGACATATAGTATATAATTTTGCTTAAAACAATTTTTATTTCTTCACCTGCTTCACTTAAGATATCGATTATGATTCTATCATTATCTGGAGCTTTTCCCTTCTACATTCCTCACTTCTTTATTTAAAATCCTAAGCAATTCAGAAGATCTAATAATTATAGGAAATATTTTGTTGTTCTTCATTACTATATAATTCTTGATAGAACTCTTCTACACATTTTAAGATGTTATCTCTCTTTTTAATAATATTTTCATCATTTTTTTATTGCAGAAATAAGTTTCCTATTCTCTTTGATAGCTTTCCTTGCTAATTTACAATTATATTTTTTGTATCATTATTTTACAAAATTCTAATAATCAATCCTTCTTAATGAATCATTTTTATATATTTTTATATTCCTTCTTTTCTTCATAAATTGTTTCATCTCAGTAAAACTTTTATTGGTTAATTGTTGCTTTTTTGTATCAGCAATCTTTGTTGCAGTTTTTAAATGTATCTTTTACTTCACAATGATTTCTTTCAAATCTGAATCATGTTCAAAATCTTTTTTAATATTTGAAAACTATTTTGCAAGTTCTAATTTAAATTCATTGGAATGTTTCTGAAAATTAGAAATATCAATTGTGAATATTATTTTTCTTAATAATTTTTGACCCTCTAGTTTTGCATTAACCTATATCTTACTTGAGTTTATTAAGAACATTATAATCTTGAAATACATATTTTCTGTTAGTCACCTTCATTTTGATGCTTCTATGTCCATTTTCATTTAGCATTTTTTTCAAAAAAGTTTTTCCTTTTCTGAAAATTCCACAAGTCTGTGTCACTTTTCTCATTTCTATCACTAGAACCAAATTTATATAAAGCACTTTCATTTTTAAATTTTTTATCAATTCTAGCTATTAAAGTCTTCCATAACAATTTTAAAATGTTGCTTGATCTGATCAAAATCCCATTGTACATCCACATACTTTTTCATCACAATGAATACTTGTTGGGGCATAAACCTGAATTATCTGCATTCAATATCTATCATTAAGCTGAATAATTAATTTTGCCATTTTGTCAAATACACCATCAATCTCCTTAACATTTGTTTTTCCATTTATTATTTATAAGAAATCCTACTCCACTTGTGCTTCCAATGTTTGTATATTTATAGTACAGGATATGTACACTGTTTAAATCATTTGTCTCTCTGCCTTCTAATTTCACAAGGTCTAATAATCTTCCATTTAGTATTAAATAGTTCTTCTTTCAATTCTTGCAATGTTCTTTCATTTGAAAGTGGTCAGAAGTTATAAGTATCTAAATAAAAGGTCAAATGGCAGTCTTGGTCTGCATTCAGTAAATTCTTAGCTCTCTCTGACTTTAGCCATCAACATCTGACTTGGCTTGTGATTTTACAGCCTTCTGAAAACATGGGTCATGATTTCATTTTGTCTAGAATGTTTCTGAATATCTATAAAAATGTATTCAAATATATTCATTCTGCCTTCAAGAAAACTCAACTGATATTTCAGTTAAGAACTATCAGGTAGCTGAGAAACTCAGATATAAATCCAGTAAACTCATTAATGTTGGTGAGCAACCCTCCATGTTGATATACTATATGAATAATCATATAGTAAAACAGCACAATAAGAAATATGGAGTTAACATTAGAAATTTGCCCTGCTCAGTTCCTTTAAGAGTTCAAAGAGGAATCAAAAGGTCTCCTATCAGTTAATAACCAACTCCTTTCTGCAATCATCTTTTTATATATTAGTTTAGTAATTATTATAATACTTTTTATATTTTTTATTATTTTACTTACCTTATAAATGTACTTTCTTGATCATTTAAAACTACTATAAATTTCTACATTTTTATATCCCTTATTTTTCTTATATATTTTTCATTTTATTTTTTTTATATTTTTTCATCCACCTAATTTATTAATTCTTATATATATATATATTATATATATATTGTACCCTTTTGTTTAGGTCCAAATGCATTCATTTAATTAATTTTTTTTTAAAATTAAATTGAAGAGATATTTTAATTGATATGACTACTGTGATATGTTGACAATGTTTGTAAAATGCTTTGTTAAAGTAAAAGATAATATTAAATGCATAAAACTATACTAACATATTAAAAATAGTCAAGAAAAGCTAAATAGTGTAATTTTGTATGTTTGGGAAAACTGGCCATAATAAAATAGTATATTAAAAGTTTTTTAAATAAGTGTTAAAAGCTAAATTTTAAAATAATAACTTAAAATTAAATAAGTAGTGTATTTTAAAATGAAAATTATACTTAATAATTATATTATAAAATATTTATTAAAATGTAATATTTTGTAATGGACAAATGTGTTCAATTTGTTACAGCTTAAATAGTATCAAAATTATTCTTCCAAATTCTATTATTATATTACTATTTATTTAATATAATATTCTTGTAATTAAATATTCAGTTTTGTTATCAGACAATAATTATAAAAAATTAGTTACATTCTGTCTGGATTTAAAGGTCATGTGACACAAATATTCATACTTGTGTGCTTACAAGTTTTTTCTAATAAAGTTTCAAAATTGCTTTACAATTGTACTATAAAATTAAAACATTTATTTGTCTATCACAAGATAAAAATTAGTTGTTATAAAAATATTTAATTAGGGTTTTAAAATGAATGTACTTAATAAAATTAGATTTTTAAGAATAGATACATTAAAAAAATGAAGGTGAGATAAAATAATAAAATATTTTTAAAATGCTGTTTTTAAATGTTTAGTTTGTTTAAATAAAATATAAAATTAGCTTAGAATTAAATAATCTAATATTTAATATTTGGTTAGTGAGTCATGATTTTATTTTTAATTTTAATTGTATGCAATCTTAAATAATATGTAAATTAAATCATCATATGAAGATCTAAATAGCCAATCAATCAATTTATTTTGGTATAAAAGCAGATGCTCACCTGTTTCTGGGTGCTTTAATAATATAATTGTGCTTTTAATCAGTCAATTGGGTGATAAAATTGTGTTTTAAAAGTCAATTTGTGTTAAACAGCTCTCTAAATAATTTATTATTTGTAAAATATTAAAGTATTGTATATTATACTAATTGGAATTATTTTTTAAAAAGAGAGTACTAAAAAAATTATAAGCTTATCAAGTTTAAATTATGCACTGTTAAAGCAACTAAAATTCCTTACCAAATAGTCTATTGAAACTTAATTTTGTATTGCAGTAACTATGGAATTCATACCAAAAGTAATTGTATATCTGTGAAAAAAAGGATGGAGGTACAGACATTAAGTGAAAATATATTTCTAAAATTATTAATTGAGAGAAATAAAATATTTGTTATATTAATATTTTGGACATTGTGGAGAGAATTAGACAGAAAAGTTTGCAGGAAAGTAAATGTAAATGCATTGTATTGTGAAAAAAGATAGCCATATCTAAAAAAGCAAAGTTATACAATAGACTTTTAATTTTCAATATTTTAAAAATATATCTTTTTTAAAAAAAAAAGAATTACAGTAAATATTTTAAAGAAAATATTCTTTTAAGAATTTATTATGAACTTTTATTTAAAATAATGAAGAAATAAAGATTACTATTACTGCAAATATATCTTATAAGATAAGTTGTCAATATTAGAGAAGACCACATTTATTTAATAATATTTTTAAAAAATGATATTGGAAATTATTATTTGGAAAACAAAAATCCCTGGATAATTAAAATTATCCTGATGAAATAACTTTATGCTAGCTTTATTAAATGATTAAATGCCAATTTCCATGGAACAAAAATGCACAATTTTCAGTATAAATATGCCTGAACTGATATAGCTATAATAGATGCATCAGAAAACCAATACAGGATCCTATATAATGGGGAAATTTCTGGAGGATTATTTTTAACTTTTTAAATTAATATTACCTTTAATAATCATTATCCTGAAAGATATAGATAAAGGACTATAATTTTTATAAACCTTAGCCAAGGATTAATGATTATTTTTATAGATGAATCCAGATTTCAAAAGCCGACTTCTTTTTATTTTTTTTTGTTTCATCATTTTTTTAATCAGTTGTGAATACGTCACAGTGGGGGAGAAATGTTTTGTTTTCAAGTGTTAAGATAATGGTTGCCTTGATAATGTGCATTGGGAGAGTAAGCATTTATTAGGACTTATAATGAAAATATCAGAGGAAAGAAAGAGCATTTTTTTAAAATTATTTTATAATGGATTGGAGTTATACATAACTACGGTTTCCATTATTTTATGTACTAATAATAGCATTAAATTCTTTTTTTATTATTATAGGCAGGAAATTACATACAAATTATTTACTAATATAATAATAATAATTATCGTAAAGAATATTTAATTTTCTGTAAAGTTTTTTTTCTATTTTTTGAGTATGAGAGTTTGCTAAATAAATGCTCACATTATGTAATATTTTATAAAAAATGGACCAGAAAATGTCTAAAAGTGACTAGCTAGCAAATTGTCACATGTGTAAAATTTATAAAGTATTTTTTTATGATGTATTTATTTTATTTTATTTAGATTGCTTGGAGTATTTTTAGTATTATTATCTGAATGTATGGGTATGTGTGAGTGCATTAAACACACATAGGACTTATCATTATTATTGTAAAATATGAGTTAGATTTTAAAAGAAAATATGCATACTTTATTTTTTTTATATTACTAATGTAATATGATTCAACAATAAATATAATTTATATGATTCTTTAGTAAAGGAACCCTATTATTTAAAAAATGTTTAAAGCATTAATTTAATGCATTAATACAAAATCATTTGTATTTCTATTGAGGAATTTCAAAAGTGAAATAACCTTTTCTTGTTGAATAGTTCTAGATTGTTCAGTTCATATGTGAATTTTATTTATTATTTTAAAAATATGTTTGATAATTTTGGCAATGTAGATAGATAAATCTATTAAGAAATTTTAAAGTGGTAGTGACCTTGAAAGTATCCAAAGAAACCAAAGGGATGCTCATATGTAGGATATATGGGAAATAGAAATAGTTTTATTATCTTAGTAATTATGCAGGTACAGATAATGAAGCCCTGTAACTTGTATATTTCCATGGACAGTGTTTTCCTTTGTATTGAGTATTAATGTTCCAAAGAGTTGAATAAATAGCCTGGACATTATTTTATAGGGGAGGTTATTAGACAGAGAAGTCATGCCTCTTTTCTTTATTGCGCTGTTGCCATGTTGACTATCTTATATGTTTATACTATTGAGTTAATACTCTAGTTACTTTTTCATACCTATGCATCTGATGGCTATTGTAATTTCTAAGTATTGCATTGTACAAAACTGTATTTTGAAGGAGAATAATAAATAATTTTGGGAATTTTAGCATTGTTATTTTGGAAGAGGATAAGATAGGTTTTGCTTGCTTTGATTTGTGTTGAGATCAAAATACAAATGAGATTGAAAGTCGATTTAAATATGAGGATAAAGAATCATAAATATTTTTTGTATTTTAGTAAGCATTTTTTTTATAAAAATATATAAGTGATAATAAAATTATTCACAAGACTTTATGAATAATTTTTGAAATTTTTTATCATACATGTAATGCATATTTTTTAATGGATAATACATCCAGAGAAACAACATAAAATAGAACAAGTACTTATATTTTAGAAATATGATTTTTTATGTTTAGAATATGCATAAACACACACACACAGAATTTTATATTAAATTAATGCTAAGCAAGATGTATAAAGTGCGTTAATTATGTTATTTTATTTAAGTCCATGTATTTAGTAACGAACTGAAATAAATATTTTTTTTGATAATGTCAGCACTATCATAATAAAAGTTATTTGATTAAATGAGTATAAATCGATAGACATATATTGAAATAAGTGATACTTCTGTAGTTTATGTTTATCGTTTTCATAATTTGTGTATGCTTATGGAAAACATATTATGATATATTTCAATTGGTAGACAATATATTTTATGCCATAATTGTATCCGTGAATATTATTAGTAATATTATTATGATTGTTGTAAAGAAATATAAAAAGTGCTAAGTCAGAGTGAAGGCTTAGGTACTTTTAGATTTTATTATTTTATTTTTATTTAAAATGAAGAAGTATGTAATTGATCCAAGATTTTAATTGTAAATAGAGTACATAGATTATTTTGTTAAAAGTGTTATAATAAAAGTTTGTTAAACTTGTTTTGTTTTTTTTAAATTTTGTGTTACATTGATTTTTCATACTGCACACACATGATTTTTCAGATATATTGAACCAAAACATAATATTTGCACAATACAAATAAAATTATTTATTTCAGAAATTACAGTATTTTATAATATGATTTATTCGAGAAATTTCATTCTTACATTATTATCATTATGGTCATAAATTAATCATATAATTTATTGCATAGAATTATAATATTATTCATTGGCACATATTCTCAGATTATCAGATTATACCACATATTTTATTTAAGATGCCACATGAAAGCTAAAGATTATACTATATTATTTATTTGTTATTATTATTATTGATAATTACTATAACAAGATAAAATAGATAAGATTGATAATTATACATTGAAGATTATTATTATTACATCTGGGTCTCATTTTATGTGATAGATAGGTTCCTCAGAAAACACGCGCAAACGAAATCGTGCAAAAATAGATGTAACTTACATTAAAAAAGGGGGGATGCGGTCTGTGATTTTTCAAAATTCGCATAAAAACAAAGCATCAATGTAAAATTACTTTAAAATTCACGCAAAAAAAAATAAGGAAATAAAATATGACTAATAAAAAATTTCGGTTGTCGTCAATGAACGAACATATCCCACTGGATTGCGCTGTTTTCATGCTAAAACACATAAAAATGCCATTTCTGTGGCCGACATGTTCGAACCCGTGTTTTCTATAATACAACCTTTTTGTTGTACTACAGATTGCAGGCTGCTATGTCACGTTGCAGTACAGCATGTATGTTTACACAGCAAATACATTTTCCCAATTTGCACAGTTTATAAAAAGGTTACGGCTTGGGGAGAGGGTGTGTTTTTTTTAATTGGATGGAAATGTTATTTTCATTGGATGTTTTTTATTTTAAAGTATTGAAATGTTTAGATTTTGTAAAGTAATAATTAACAAACTTTTTATACCGTAGTGTATTGAAGTTTTAAGTAGTAAATGTTGACGAGATATATGTATAAAGTGAATTGGAATTAGGTAATGCATCAAGTAACATACTGTTCGTAACATTTCCACGAGACATTTTAAGTGTGTATATTTTTGAAATAAAAAAGAGCATTAGCACAAAAATATACAGTAAGAAAAGTACAATTGTACACTGTTTTTTTAAATGTCATAAAAAGCATATATTATAAACATTTTATATATATATTTGTCATTGTTTAAAAAAGTTTTAGTTTCTCTCTTTTCTCCAACTACTGTTATACTTTGTTGAATATAGTTTACATTTATTGTTATCATTTATTTTATAGATGTTAGTAAAAGAAAATATTTACAAAAATACGATTTTGATATTTTTTATTTTAACCGTAAAACTAACCCTAAAACTAACCCTAAAACTAACCCTAAACTAACTCTAAAACTAACCCTAAAGCTAACCCTAAAACTATCCCTAAACTAACCCTAAAACTAACCCTAAAGCTAACCCTAAAACTAATCGTAACAACTTTTACTTGTCATTCTATTTGAAACAAAAAATAGCGGTAAACAACAACAAAAAAAAGCCGTAACCCCAGTAAAAAAATCTCCGATAGAAAATTGATTTTTCTAATAAAAAGAAAACTAAAAAAGACGAATCAAATTGTAATTTGTTTATTTTATTTTACATTTATTATCATCATTTAATTTGTATACATTAATAAAAAATAATATTTAAAATTAAATAATATTTAAAAAAGATGATTTTCTTTCGTTTTTATTTTCGCATTGCAAAAAACACATCAAAATGATTATAATTAACGGCCCGTGAATGATCATATTTTATAGTTTTAGCATGATAACAGCGCCATCCAGTGGGATATAGTTGCTCATCGACGACAACCAAAATTTCAAATTGGAAAAAAATTGATACAAGACAAACTTTTTTTAACTATAATATTTAATTTTATTCAAAATAATATATTTTTATGCATAATTTACAGTACAGTAATTTACATTTTTTATACACGTTTTAATTATTATGATTTTCTGGTGACAATGTAATTAATCTTTGAGACAATGATTTTATTATTTGTTTATGAAGTTCGCAATATCCAGACATAAAACCATTTAGCTCTCATTGAAATTTAAGAGCACATTAATGATTAGTGTCATTAATAAGAAAATAATAATTGATTACATTTTTTTTTTAAAAAGCAAAAACAGAATGTGATTTAAAATGCAAAATTACATGCACAATGTTTGAACAAATTTACATTATAATCTTGTAAAATTTAATATGTGTATACATAAAATGTGGAAATCATGATTTTAATTTCATTATTGCATAAAATCTTATTATTATAAAGCACTGAAAATATTGAAATTACTAAGATGAAAGTCGCATTTCAATAATGTGCTATTACTTTCAATATAACGTAAGTGCGCGAAATTTATTATTTAAAGTAATAGCGCATTATCAGAAATCGACTTCCGGTGAAACACGAATCACGTAACTTCAAAATCGTGTTAAATAAGTCCACATAAAAAGAGACCCAGGTGTATTTATTTATTATTATTATTAGTTAGGTGTAGTTGAGGGTGATATAAAATCCCTTATCATATTTGAATACAGAAATTTTAAATGATTCGAATTAGTTTAAAGAACCTGAGGTTATTATAGTCATATTATTTTGAATAAAGAGATTAGGATCTACTTATTAGCATTATATTTAATTGATTATTATTTTTAAAGTCATAAGAATGCTATGAATTTGTTATTATTTGAAATAATGGGGGGGGTAGTATTCTTATGCCATTGAGGTGGTATCTTATGGGATATTTGCTTAATGTAATTCAAATTGCTACTTGTACTTCACTTCATTGTCTCATGATTTATTAATATTTTATTTATTTGATAAAACCAGATTATTAATATCATTTTATTAGAACTAAATAATTAATAGATAGTATCATAGAAAATCTTTATTATTGATTAGATGTATTTTAGCCAAGCATAACTATTTATCTGAGCTAGTCCTATTTTATTATATATATTTCCTGGAAATGAGGGTACAATATATATATATATATATATATATATAGTGACCCTGTGCTATTGCACATTGTCTTGATTGAGTACTTTAGCTTAAGAATTTAAGCTATTCTATTAAAAAAATAGAAATAATAAATAAAGAGAGAGAGAAGGTAATAACTCTATCTTGTGTAAATTAGGTTATCTAACTCTTAGGCATTAATATTCTACTTTATTTGATTCATTATAAGTATCAAAATAAATATTTAATAACCTAAAAGCTGTTATAAAAATATAATTTTTGTGTTAAAAGATGCTTTAGGTTGAAAGTTACTATTTAATTTATGTATATTTTAGAAAGAAAGAAAGCTAGACAGAATTAATTTTATAGTTAAAGCTTAAAAATATTAATAGTTTATGAACATTAAAATGCAATTATTTAATTGGCTTTATAGTAACTAATCATTTAGTTAATTCTTTTATTTGTTAAGTTTTTTTTAAAAAAGGTATCTCTAATTAAAGCTTAATAATTTATTTAAATAAAATTCAATTGTTTAAAAATATATAAATTAATTATCAGGATAAATTTAATTAAGAAAAACAATTTTTTATATGCTTGTGTGCATGAGAATTCATGTGCATGTGTATATTTTTGATTTCTTGGTTTTAATTGCCAAGATATTTTATTTTAATCATTAAACATTTAAAAATAAATATTTTGTTTAACTCTCTAATAAAATGGTTAAACATTTAAATAAGAATTTCTGATAAACTTAAAAAAAAGGTGATATTTTGTTTTAAAAAAGGAAAAAAAATATTTGTTATCTTATTTTGTTTATTAAATGTATTAATTAATGAGATACAGTTCATCTTTTTTTTTAACTTTGGTCATTAGCATCATGTGACTTTAAAAAAATGTAGAACAAAGTTACATAATTTTGCTAAGTAGTTCATTTTATTTGACATTTTCTCACATAGTGGTCATTATTTTTATGGGCATAGATTAATTGATAAGATCTGTCAAGAGATATAAAAGATGGAGATTGTCAGTATACAGGATCTTCTATTTCTTCATCTCCTGACTGACTGGTCACCACAAACTTTTTATCTTTAAATAACAGTACTAATTTTTTTTAATTATTTTTACCATTATTATCTAAGTATTAATTTACTAAAATCTTATATTTTGTTGACCTGAAATGAATTGCTAGACAACTTTATAAGGTATTATTGTTTTATTGCTGAATTCAATTTGAATGCTCTTAATTATTAAGCTTCGGAAGAATAATCAGTTTATAATGACTCATTTTCATCAATTATGCTTTGAAATAAATTATGAAAGAAACCAGGTGATATTTTCTTTTATATTAATTTACAAATCCATGCTGGACATTGCACTATTTTACTTTGTGCTATTGTGTTTCACCTTTTGGAGAAAGAAATTAAAGTTTGAAAAAAAAAAGACTTTGATTTGAGGATAAACTGGTACATATTAATTATTATTGCCAGTTATTAATGTTTAAAAGTTAAATTTACATTAACGTTAATGAATATTTTGAAATACTTACTCAATATAAATTTGCAAGTAACAAATAACCTATTATCTTTGATACAGGAGAACTTTTAAGTTACACTTCACTTTCTCTGTATTTTGCCAAGAAAAGGAAAATAGAGGAAATTGAACTAAAAAAATTAAAAAAAAAAGTTTGCAGAAAATATATAGTTTGCATATATAAAAACATTGGACATTTAATAAATGTGTTGCATTAAATTGTGAACTGTCAAACTTAATTGTAATTTTTTAAAAAAATTACTGAAAATGATATCTTAAAATGAATTTTTAAAAAAATTAAGAATTGCTTTTAAAATGTGCATTTCTTTAAAAAGGAAAATGAAAAGAAAGAATTGCTTATTTCCAATGGAACTGCAGATAATGAAATTCAATGGATAACTTGCTTAATAATTATTATATGCTATTAAATAAAAATTTTCAAACAAGCTAGCTTATATTTCACCAATTCTTTTAAATGGATCCAAACTTTTGCTTATTTAGAATAAGACTTTTGTTAATGTTTTGTTATTTATTGCTCACTTACAGAAAGTCACATTTGCTTTTATTTTCTATGAAAGAAAATTTGACTGGTATAAATACTCATTCTATGGATAATTCACTGAGGAGGGGCATCACACCCTTGACAGAGTGCTCACTACAGAAAGTTCTATTAAAGAACTAAGGTGTTTTAAAATATATATTTTATATGTCAAGGTATTTTTATTATTATATTATTTAATGGGTATATAGTAGAATATATAGGTATTCGTACAACCAGCAAGGTAAAATTCATATATTTTTATACATTGGGTTTAAGGTAAATTTTATAGTGCCTTTTATTCAAAAAGAGAAAATTATTTTTTACATTTTTCTAAATAGTGTTTATGAGTGTTTCACTTACTTATAGGTAAACAGCCAATGTATGTTTATAAGAAGTTCAATATTTTCATGATTATTATGATATAATAATTTATGATTAAATATTAATATAATTGAATGTTTAATAGTCATATATTTATGAATATTTACTTTGCTATTATGACCACTTTATCTTTATAAAATTTTATTCTGTTCATTGCATGTGTGTATTCCTTATTTAATGCAGAATTTTTATTGTGCTATTTTAAATATTTTAGTCATTTGATTGACAGTAAACTTGTTGTTTTCAGACATTGCTTAATGAATGTAATTTTTAACATGAATATTAAGCTATCTAGTTTGTGCGTTAATTTTGTTATTTTGCCATTGTTTAGTCTAGGATTTATGCCTGCGCATTAGATGTTGCTTTGCTTATTGTGCTTTGATGGATGGAATGTGTTCTCCCCATTGTTCATATTTTGTATTCCATGAGAGGATAGTGTTTATATTCCAGGATTACTTTCAAATTTTGCTAAGGTATCTCAATTCCATGAGAGGATTGTTTGTGGTGTGTATTCCATTTTTCCTTATGTGTTGAGACCTTGTCCACACATGTATTTTTCCTAAGATATAAGTATTGGAATCTGCCATACTGTTTTATTCATGTTGTTTTGCTCTAAGGAGCCTATCTTATTAACTTATCCTTCATGTTGTTATTAAATATTTTCCAGCATGGAAGGTGAAGTTATTTGTGTTTTTAAGAATGATATGGCAATGATAGGATAGATATTGATGTATTTAGTTCTTCAAAGTGCACCTTGTTATTTATAGTCCTTTTGTTAATTGAAACAGTGTTCTGTATTGTGCTGCTGTGCCTTGCAAGTAGTTCACAAGTAATCCAACAATGCATTAGTAATTTTAAATGTTTATTTTTGGTACATAGCATAATAGGAAATGCACATACACAATGTTGTTTTTCATCACCATCTGGAAGTAGTTCACTAGTGGAGTTATTTTAAGGTTAAATATTTTATTATGTGGACATAAACCATATGTATCATATGTGTGTACATGACTTCTGATGAATGTTCCATACATTATATTATTTTATTAAAAAATAGTATTAGACAATAATAATCTTATTTGGCTGATAATCATCATTATCATACAAGTTTGCTAGTTCAAACTCAATCATATTTAGTTCAGATTAAAGTTATTTTAATCTGTAATGTATTAATATTGCTAAGAAAGGTATTATGAGTTGTTACCTGACAAAAGATATATATTCCATAGATTGTATTGCTTATCTTATAAAAGCTATTTTTATTAAACATTTGTTTAATGAGATGATTTAATTAGAATGGATTAAAAATAAATTAGTTAAATATTGAAACTATTTATCTCAACTAAATGTATTCTTAATTACTCATCCAAACCTTTTATAACTCCAATAGATAGTTTATTAGTGAGGCAATTTTGTATTGTCCATTATGACATCCTACTAAAAATTTAACAGCATCTATGTTTGGTAAATAACTTTCATTTTGATATTGTAAATAAATTTTATTTGTATTTAGTATGTTAATAAATATATTTTTTATTATTTAAATCTAGTTTTTGTTTTTCTATATGTGATTTCTTGTGGCCTGAATTCTTAATTATAACAGAAATCTTGGTGAATCCGATAATCAATTCTCATTCAGGCCCAAAATGTCAATGTTTAAAAATAAAAAATTACATAAATGTTTCAATTCCAAAGATGGGAATGTAATTATAAATAATGGATATTTATTTAATCTTGCTTAAGATTACTTAATCCATTTTTAGACTGCACACTATTTATTTATTTTATTAATAAAAAATACAATAATTAAACTTAATTATTTTGATTATGTTGTTGATGTGGTAGTAGAAAGATATAAAAGGTACTCTTTCTTTCTATTATTTTGAGTGACATCCTTAGTAAAAGACTATGATCTTTTTAAATTTTATACATTTTTGTTTTATGTAATTGTTAAGCAGATTAAACACTTCTTTATGCAATTATTATTATTATTATTATTATTATTATTATTATTATTATTATTATTATTATTATTATTATTATTATTATTATTATTATTATTATTATTATTATTATTATTATTATTATTATTATTATTATCATCATTACCATCATCATCATCATTATTATTATCATCATCATCATCATCATCATTATTATTATTATTATCATTATTATTATATATTAGGATACATTAGCTTATAAGAGAAGTGTATGTCTCCTATAATCTAAACATCACATGATCACTATCTCATACTATCTCCTATAATCTACCAGGATGCCAGTCATTTATTTCAACATAATACAATAGTATACTTTCCAAAGTTAACAAGAAAACCCTGAGATCATTATTTATTATTTTATTAATTATTAATCCATTCATTTGTATCATAATTATGGTGATGGCAAAAGAAATTCATTACTGTTAATCATACCATGAGAAAGGTATATTATATTTCATTCTACAAGAGTAGAGTAGATCAGATCATGTCAATAAATAATTATTTAGTGATAAATATTTACTAAATAAGAAATTAAAGAAAAGTCATAAAGATTCTATTATATGTTACTTTAAGTGTAAAATATGTATTGCTCGGAGAATGTATTTTGATGAAGGGAAATGTATGTTTTTAAAAAGTGTTGCATAAGAATGAGTGAAGTTTTTCCTCTTCCTAGTTTTACTTTATAGTTATGCATTTTATTATTGCTTGAAAATTTCCTTTTATTTTAATGCATGTCTCAGTAAAGAGTGAAAGATAACTAACCGACCAATGAACTTAGCCGAATGTATTATTAGTCTCATTATAATATTAGGAGATATTTAATCCTTTCTTTTTATCCAGTTAGAATTTGCTGCCCAACTTTAGGAGCTGGTATTAACTAATCCTTTTCCTCCAGCTCTCTTTTTATTGCAGTTAGAATATATATATAAATAAATTAGGAATAGTCAATCATTGACAATGAACATATAATATGATCTAAACGTTGGAGAAAAACTGAAATAAAATTGTTCACAATTTTTTTTTTTTAAAAAAAAAGATATTTGAAAAGAAAAAGTGTATTAAAGAATTTGTTTATTATTTCAGTGCTTCAACTATCAACATTTAGCAATTATAAATGTGAGTAATGCCATCTTCATTTTTGTTCTTTAAGATAAAGGAAGAGTGTAGGAAAATTATTGATTTTGTAGTGGGCTGTTTAAAGGCTATTTCATCTTTTGAATATCTTCTCAACTATTGCTCAGAAGATTTATTAAAAATCTCTCTTAAGTTTAATTCAATTTCTCTCATTCATAGCATCTCTTCTCAATATCACATCCACAAACTTCCTTACTTCATTTATTTATCTCACATGCAGTCAATTTCTATATCTTTTATAATCACTTGGAATTTAGTTTAAGATTTCAAATATCTATCTATTATCATGTCTTTTAGAAATATGTTCAGTTTAGCTCTAATTTAGCTCTTAATTCTTTCAGTGATATCAATGATATCTGTTTGTTCTCATCCATGTATTTCATTTTTGATTACTTCTTGTTAATCTAAACATACATCTCTCCATATTTCATTAAAAGCACTAAAGGCTCTGCATTCCTCTTTTGTTAAATGTCAAGTCTCAGATCCATAAGTAAACAGTAGTATACCACATTTATTAAAAAACCTTCTTTAAACACATAGGCAATTCTATGATTAATTTTATCTATTGTGTATTCATCTGTAGTAATCATCTGATAAAGGTATTTATAGTTGTTAGCTTCTTTTAATTCATGACTGTTAATCCTTATTAATCAATTAACCATTATCTTAGACTTTTTAACATTTATCGTTTAATTCAAATTTTTTATTTTCATTGGATAACTCTTGCAACATTTTCTGAAACTCTGAAACATTATTTACAAAAGCAATGAAATAATTCCCATTTATTTTTATTGGATTAGCTTTCTATTTTAATCCACAAAATGATTCTGGTAAAATTAGTGTAAAAAGCTTTAGATAAATGGAATCATTCAGTCATACACCCTTCACAATTTTAATATTTTTAATATTATCATGCATTCAACTTATTGCTGTTGCATTCCAATAAATATTCTAGACAATATTTCAGCTCTATCTCTTGATAATCTTATGATTTAATCAGTATAAAAATACTTAGCAAGTCAAATGCTTTTTAATTTTTAAAAATCCAAAACTTAATGAGAACTCATATTCATTGGTCCTTTCTATAACTTCTTTCAATACTCGGATGGGATATACTAAACTAAAATCACTTTTGTATCCAGATGATACTTTAGATTGGTTAGAATCCAAAGTTTGCTGTCAGTAAGTTATAATTATCTTTATAAATATTTGTAAAGAACTGATACAATATTGATATGTGTTTTATAATATCTTTTCGTATCTCTCTTAATATTATTGTTACATTTTTCTAATTATCTGGTAGATTTTTATTATTTCCATATTTGTTACAGCTCTGCTAACAATTTTTCTAATTATTCATTTGCTTCTAGTAAAATATCAATAATAATTCAATCATTTTTTCATTGATTTAATTGCATACCCAATATCTTCTTTTAAAATACTTGGCAATTTAGAAGATGCAATAATTGTAGGACATACTTTGTTTTCTTGATCTTTATTCCTGTATAATTCTTTAGAAAACTTTAACAGATTTCATGATGTTATCTCTCTTTTTAGCAATAATGCCGGCTTTTTGTCTAATTGTAGAAATAAGTTTCATATCAATCCCAAGATGTTGTTTTACACTTTTGACACTTTTATTCTTCTCTTTAGCTTTGCTTATTAATTCACAATTATATTTTTGTATCATCATAAATTCTTTTTTTTTTAAAAAACATTGTCTTGTATCATTTCTTGAAGTCCTTTAGAGAGTATTAATTATTTTATTATTAATTTCAGTAATGTCTGAACCACTTTCAAAATCTATTAATATGTTAAAAACAATTTTTAAGTTCTAATTTAAATTTATTAGAGTGTTTCTAAGAGTTAGGAATGGTATACATCAACATATATTTTATATTTCACTAATCAATAATCATTTACTGTAATAAATTTATTAAAAACATTACAATCTTAGAACATTTCTATGAATCAAAATATAATCCAGTTTTGGATGCCTCTATATCTATTTCCATTGAACATTTTTCATTAAAGAAAGAATTCATTATGTGAAAAAGTTTTTTTCTGTGAACTGCATGGTCTGTTCCCTTTCTCATTTCTTTCACTTAACCAAATTTACCCACAGCATTTTGAGCAAAACATTTTATACATCCATATAAGAGTCAGGTACATCCTCATAATAATGGAAACTTCTTGAGCATTTACCTAAATTATCTGCTTTTGGATTCTTTCGTCAATTTAAATAATTAAGTTTGCCACTTTGTCTGATACACCATAAATCTCAACAATGTTGTTCTTCCACTTTTTATTTATAATGAATCCGACTCCACTTGCACTTCTAATATTTGTGTCTTTATAGTAAAGCACATGTACACTTTTTGAATCACTTGATTCTTTATTTTTTCTTACAACTTCATACAGTCTAACAGTGCGCCATTGACATTACATTTTTTTTAATGTGTGCAATCTTTCTTTACTTGAAAGTGATATGCAGTTGTGGATATTGAAATAAAAAGTCATCACAAAATGGTGTCTGTTTTCTCAATCAGAGGATTCTTAACACTCTCAGTTTGCAATGACTGCTTTGGTTGGTGACTTTACATCATTCAGAAATAAAGCTCAAGATTTATTTTTGTTTATCGTGAATGTTAATATGTATTTTTTAAAAAAATATTTGCACTACACATTTATTTTGCCTTCAGGAAAACTCAATTGATGTTTCAGTTAAGAATTATCATGCAACTGACAAAAAAGATTATGATGTTTTTTAATCTTAAACTAGAGGTTAAAAGCCTGTAAATTTACCATACTGGCTAATGAGCAGTCCATCCATGTTCATTTAATATATGAATAATCGCTTAATAATAACAGCGAATTTACGGTGTTGACATTCAAATTTGTCTAGTTAGTTTCCTTTAAGAGCTCAAAAAGGAATCAAATGTTCTCTTTTAGTTAATAGCAAACTTTTTTTTACAGTTATAAAAAAGTTAAGTGAGATTGAATTATTATGGTGATAAGCAAGATATAATTATTTTGATTACGTGTTCAGACTTATTTTTCTTTTGCTTGAAAATTGATTCCGATATGACAGGTCACAAGTGTACAAACGTATCACTGGCTAAATAACCAGAACATCCATTTACATATATACACATTTAATGAGAGAAAAATTAACCACAATGAAGTACTTATACGCCAGAGCTAATTAATATCGATTAAATAGTGCAAGGGATTGTGAGAAATAATCAATTGAAACCATCACTGATTATGTGCATCAACGTATTGATTGGTCTTAATGCCTACAGTCTATTGTTAAGATTTAGCATACATATATAACAATTTTTCCCTCCAAAATTAAAATATTTTTCAAGATGGAATTTCTTATTTTATATAAATGTTCTAATTACCATTTGTTTCTCAGTTTGAGTAAACAACATTTAAACAAATATTGCTGCTTCTTTTTCTCTGATTCTTTATATTGAAGCGAAGTATTTTTCATTATTTTTTCAAAAAGTAGGAGAAAGATAAATCGACTACATTTAGATGATTAATTGTTTTTCGTTAACTGTTTTTTTTTTTTTTTTTAGATAAAAATTTATTCTAGATCTAAATAAACAATTCTTTATCAATGTATATCTTTGCTATAATTTATATACATTTAAGTTGTCACATGAGATATAAGTTGTCATATGAGAACTAAATTCTTCACTTGAGACAGATCAATTCTTGATAACAGACTACTGCTCCAATCCTCTATTTTTGTTATCAAGTATTTGGTCGGAATAAATATCTGGGTATTTTTTTTTATTGCAATCAAACATTTAAAGATAAACAGTAGTAAAATAAATTTCGTTAAGTAAAATTACTTACAAACACGTCTATCTTGAGAAATTAATTATAAAATTATTTTTTATTTACAAATACTAAAAAAAAATCATAAAATCAACAATGTTTATAATAAAATGTTGCAAGTTAAAAAAACAACAACTCATACAATGATTTAGACTAAATTTTTAATAACTACATGATCTAGCTTCAAGAGTAAAATTTAAAAAAAAAAAGACCAATCAAGCAGAATAAATTCCTAATATCCTCTCCATATGCTCTTATCCTAAAATAGTTCCACATTTTTGTTTTATATGGTAAAAAGAAAGGATTACTTCCTACCAAGATGCTTTATCCCGCCTGGTTACTAGATTATCACATCAAATCTGTTGAATTAAAAATGTGCAATTTTGTTTTTTGGAAAGTCAGAAATAAAACCTAAGAGACATTCTCGAATACTTAGTAGGTTTTTTTTTGAAGATTTGTGATGATAGTATTTTAGTTATATTTATATATTGGACTATTTTCATCAAGTATTGAATATCTTCAAAAAAGTATAACTTTATTTAAATTTTCAAAGAACCTTCAACTATTAGAAATTGAACACAAATTAATATATGCACTCCTCTCTTCTTCAAGTGTTGCTGACCTGACCAGTGATAGTTCTAGCATGGGAATTGAACCGGGTCCCTTAGATTTTTGAATAATGAGTTTTAAGATAATGTTCTAACCAATTAAGCAATCCTTTCAGTTGGTTAGAATGTTACTTTAAAATTTAATATTCAATAATCTAATAGTCCAGGTTTGATTCGCATTTTAATACTGTCACTGGTCAAGCTAGCAACAGCTGAAGAAGAAAAGAGAAGAGAATAATAATACCTCTTGAAACGCTGTGCATATACTAACATGTGTGCTAACTACTAATAATTGAATGTACTTTGAGAATTTAAATAAAGTTAAATTTTTTAAAGACATTCAATACTTTATATTAGATGGTTGTAATAATCCTATATATAAATAGAATTAAGAGACAATCTATTTATTTTACTTTATTACAAATTTATAGATATTTGAAATACAAATGAAATTGTATTTATTAGTATTAAAAAATAAAATAACAATCAACATTATGGAATGCAGATAATTCAGATATATATATCCCATTAAGTTTTTATTCTTATTAAAAAAATAGATTTTTATATATAAAAAAGACATTTGAAGATAACAAAGCATATTTAAAACAATAATTTTAATGCTATAATTCAAAAAGAAACATTTGAAGTATGAAAGTGAAATAATTAAATCAATAAAAACTCATGAGAGAGAACATGGTTGTAGAGAGAAAAAAAGCTATACCTTATGGACAGTTCTTTTTTTCCAAAAAAATCTAGAGAGGGAATGGGAATAAAAGCATCCAAATAAGATCATAATAGAATTGCACTATGTTGTACTTAGTTGTAAATATGTATTCAAGATTCTAAATAGAAAGTGTTTATCAATTAGTGAGATGTAAAATATTAAATCTAGAGATAGCACTATAACTAGCTCTACATATGTCCTGACAAGATTTTATTTTGGGCCAATACTTTTTTTTTTTTGGAGAAAAAAAAACAAATATGATAAACACGGAAATTTTCTTTATAAATAAAGTTTGGGTATATAAAAAAATACGCCATTAGAAAATTCGGTAATCACATCATTATAACTAACCTAATAATAAATAATATCATAAACACACACACATATATATATTGTAAGCGTAAATTTTTGATGGCCAGCTAATGGCCACCGAAGGCCATTGCCCTCTCAACTACCTCTCGTGTATGAACACGTTGCGGCACTAAAAAATGGTAACCGCAAATTGTGTGGTCCCAATTACGTAATATAAGTGCACCAGGAATTGTAACTTCGATCACTAATCAATTCCTGCTGTACATTGTCAGCTATTAAGAGCTGTATCCAAAAGCATATCATGCTATCTATTTTATGCACCAAAGACCACAACTACAGACCAAACTAATGATCTAACATAAACTTTTTACAATTTAATTTGATCGCAGCCAGGGTATACCGCGAAGACCTATCATAGTATTATTATAAAACACATTAAACAAATTATAAGTGCAATGTTATTACTTTTAAACCTTAATTTGCGATTTTTATGGTATGCGACCCTATGGCCGACCATGTACAAGATGGCGTAATTTGTGGAACTACATAAGATTATGAAATTTTAAACCATCTATATGATTTTTAATACGAATGCTAGTCCAGGTAAAGCTTTGCAATAAATAAATATAAATACTTGGGTTCTTTTTTTTATAGTTTACTATATTACTGAGACTCTTATTATACTGACAAATGACAATTTAAAAACGTTAAGTAAATATATTTAATCATGTCATTATTTGGTAAATCTGTTTACAAGTTTAATAATTCATTTATAATTTTATACTAGAATCAACTACGCAAAGCCACAATGATGGAAAAGGTAAATGGGATTTTATTGTACCTTACTCATCATAAACTACCAAAGACGAAAAGCATCTAAATGTTTTCTCAAAAAATATTTATAAACTCTTATATCATGTTGACGATAGTATGTACTTCAATGTATGCTCTTCAATGTATGCTCTATCCAAAGTTTATGATTTCTGATGTTATGAATGACACATAGCAACGGCACAGTAAGTTTAATTATAAATCAACGTTTATTTACAAATTTATGAACAATAAGTAATTAATTTCAATATTCTAAATAAAACATAAATAAACAAATAAAATAAATAAATGATAATTCCATTGACTTTCTTCAATAACATCTCATAGGTACAGTATTTAAAATCTCTAATCATACCTTATTTCAATCTAATATAATGAATATTGATGAGATTATACGAAATTCAGCATCAAACTCATGAAATATTTAACGTCATTTCCAGATTCAATAAATCCCTACTGTACACCTATAATAATATAATAAATAATATGATGTCTGTATGATTTAGCTATAATGTAATCATTAATTAAAGTGACAATTTAAACTTACGTTCCGGTAAATAATAATCAACCAACAGTTAATTATTATGAAGTACTTGAATAGAATGTCCTGCTACCATTTAATAATCTAACCGATAAATTATGCTTACAAATGAAGAAGATGATTTAGCAGATTAACTAAAATACTTTGCCCAACTTATATCTGTGAAGCAAAACATATTCCTGTGGATGCATTCATCTACACGTAGGAATTAAATAATACTAAACGTTTTGTGTATTTAAACACCATCATAAAGTAATACGTATAATCACACAATTCCGCGGATTAACCACCAGCGCAGGAATGTGTGTAAAATACAAAAATGGCAATTAAAATAATCTGCGGATTAACCACCAGCACAGATTAAAGCCCTTTAACATTCTAAAACAACATTATTATTTACTTCACATTAAAGTGCAAAATCATCCTCCTCAGTTCTTCTGACTATTCAGAATACACTAACACTTTAGCAAATGTGGGTTCTTGCATAATAAAATGTTACGCTAATCAGGACAACTAATGTACTACTTATCTTGCTTAAAATAAACATGTGTAATATAATATAAGTAATATTGGCATAGGAATATAAATCTGGAAAGACTCACAAAATATCTCACAAAGATTGATATATCTCATGAATTCATTTAGTACTGTTTAAGCTTTTTCGCGAGCGCTATTCTCTTGAATAAATATTTTATTCAACCCCTATTAATTTAAACTTAATAAATATAACTTTTGAACTTCATATGCAAGTTCATATAACGATAAAATTAAATTAATGTATTATTCATCAAAATATATAAAATTTAACGGTGTGTGTGTGATAAAACTAAATGTATAGCATTTATAGTTCAATACATGAATTTTAGCAGATGTGTGTATCACAAATTGGATTGTATAGCATTTTATAACTCCTAATGTGATCCGTGGAATCCATGTACGATGTGTAGAATAATAAGTATACGAGGTAATAGCTATAACTGTAGTTAAATTCCATACATGCAATTCTATCCATTTGATTAGTTATTATAAGCAATATTAGATTAACGATTTTACGTGGCTACCTAAACATGAAACAATTTCAAAACATGATACGCAGAATTTAAATGAAAATGTTTTTCATAAAGTTATTAATCTCTACATTTCTCTATTAAAAGTGTTCCAAGTTTATCACATCCATGCAAGTATTTATTTATCCACGCGTTAATCCAGGAATACTAATTACAGCAATTAATTTATTCATTTCAAACCGACGATAAAATTATAAAATAGCTTTGATTAATTATTTGAAGAATGTTTATTATCCAAATGTTAAACAAATTAACTAGCAAATATTACTGGCATTGTAAAGTTAAATATCAATCAATATTATATTTTATTAGAATTAAAAAACGGAAATATTAAAATATTTTGATAACTTTAACGTTTTACTTTAACTTAAAATTCTTCTTTTTTAAAAAACAAATTTTCATATTCATAAAACTTCTGTAATTAAAATACTTATTTAATTTTTCCAAATTGTAGAATAATAAATATTTCAAAACATACCAAAATCTTGTATTTAATTCTTTCAAACTTAAACTGGGAAGCTCCGACATTTTAAAAATGTAATATTGGAAAATTTATTACCGGTGATTCGATCCACTTGGCCAGCCGACTTGAACAGACTTTTAAATTTAGCAATTCATCTTATAATTGATTACCACTATGTTATATTTACGTTTATAGCAAATTTTGTGGTAATCCGTTTACTTATTAACTATTTTAAAATAAGCTTATCAAATTTACACCATTTGCCTTTACCATTTTCTTTTCTTTCTCCCTCCAAAAGCAAACTATCAGACGATCTTCCCTTAAATTCGCGCTCTTTTCTTTTTTACATTGAGACGCATACGTAATTACTGTATTTATTTTTAATAATTAATTTTAACTGAACAAATGGTTTTTTTAATTCAATAGAAATAATAATTTAAGATCATTTTAAACAAATAAAACAAAATATTATTTTTAATAATATTTTACCAAATTTTTATGTGTTGTCAAATTTTTAAAAAGTTAAACGTTTTGATATGAGTTAGTATATGGGAAGAAGCAAATTTAAATTTATTAAAATAATATAAGAGAGTAATCTGTTCAAAGTGCAGCTCAAGCCAATCAAATCACCAAAAGAAGAAAGAGAAATTTTTATACTAGTTACATCAATTAATATATTTTATACTAAAATATATGGTTACAGTTTACACCCCCCTACGGAAAAAATTTATCTTTCTTTAGAATTCCATTTAATCAAATTCTACTAAGGTACATCATAAGTTACTATTTTTATTATCCTATCTATAATTTATCATCAATCTGAATATGGTATAACATTTATACGATATAAATCTCCCTAATTTATTGAAGGTACAGGTTTCAAACTACGTGCATTGTAGGTGCCTCGGATTCCTTCAGGGGTTGAGAGCATAAATGCATTCTCTCCCACCTGGCTTTCAATCATGAAAGGTCCATTATATAAGCTTAAAAATTTTCTAAATTCGTTTTTCTTTAAGTTGCTAACATGAGGAACTTTTCCATGAGGCCCTTTCTAGTTTAATGTACTACTTTTAACATTTGTTTTAATATCCTTTGTGTGAAGTGGTTTAATTCCACTAACAGAAGGTTGATTTCTATCTTGGGTCTTATTAATTAGACTAGGTTGACCATTAACTCTATTATAAAATTTTGGTCGTTTATAACTACGACTCCTACTCTCGTATCTTTTATCACGATAAGGACTTCTTATTGGAGCAACATTAACATTAGCCATGGAACAGTTATGAGAAGCTCTAGCCTCCTTTCCACCTCTATATCTGTTTTCCAAGTCACATTCACTTGTCTCAAGTGCATCTAAGATCTCTGACACCTCATCAATTGTATACTTATCTGCAGCAATCAAAACTTGTTCAATCTGTCTAGGTAAGTTATGTCTTAAGATCCTGACTATATGATGCTCAGATAATGGGAAAGCAGTTAAAGTTTTAAGTTTGACCGCCTGTCCACGAAAAAAATTGAGTATAGCTACCTTTATTAGCATTATACTTTTCTCGAGTGATTTGATAACGCATGTTATCCTGACGATCCTCACCCCAGAAACTTGACATTATTAAATGTTTAAAATCTCCATATGTTTGAGGACAATCAAACAAAGACTGCCACCAATCTTTTGCAGCAGCATAAAGATGGTTGCTGGAGATAGCCAGTTTTTCTCTTTCTGAAAATGCACATAAAGTAAACAATTCCTCCAGATTTTGAAGAAATTCTAGAGGGTTTTCCAAATACTCCCCTTTAAATGGCTTAATCTTTAGAAATTTAAGAGCTGTAGATCCACCCATAGACATATCTGTGTTCTTGACATCATGGGCCACAGATTTAATTTCCAATGGTTTTTGGAAAATGGGAGTTGTGCGGATACCAGTAAAATTATTATCTGATACAACTACTTCTTTAACAGAGGTCTCTGTCCCATCCACATAATACTTGGTGTTTTGACCAATGAAATTATCATTTTTCTCTTGAGCCTTTTGAATTTCTAACATTTTTAGCTGAAGATTTTCAATCATTGCCTCTAGTTTCTGCCCTTCTTTAAACTCATTTGATTCATTTGGCCACTCTTGACATTTATCCCTCATTTCCTTCCACTCTATTTGCATCATTTCTAAATCTCCACTAAATTTAGCATTAGTCTTTTTTAATTCTTTATTTTCTACTTTAGACCTATTGATAGTTTCCTCCAAAATCTTTTTAATGCTACCCAATTCTGCTCTGCTTTCTGTTACAGATTCACTCATGGATTTAAATGTGCCTTGTTCAAAAGTTGAATGACTCTCATTCATATTCTGAAGTTTAAATTCCATTTCAGTTTTAATTTTATCAATAGATTTAGCAGATTGAGACTCTACTTCTTGAACTTTATAGTTCATTTCACTAACTATTTGTGCCAACTGACTCCTTGAGTCTCCCATTGCCACATCAAGCACCTTCAGTTTAGTGTCTACATTCTCCTCGTGGGTTATAAACTTATTTCCAATTTCTTCTATCTGAACTTCTAAGTGCTTTTTATAATCGAAGAAATTAGCCTTAATTTCTTCTAATTTAATATCGGATTCCCCTTTAGCTGCCTTACAACTACTCTCTAAGGATTGAAATTTTTGATTAAATTCCTCTACTGTTTTTACTCTAGCAGCTTCTATTTTTTCTTTCACAAATTCCTGAACTTCAGCCATTTTATTCTCAAAACTATCTAACTTTTCAGACTGTTCATTCAATTTTTCAGTCATCTCTTTTTGAGAAATAGACTGTTCATTCAATTTTTCAGTCATCTCTTTTTGAGAAATAGACTGTTCATTCAATTTTTCAGTCATCTCTTTTTGAGAAATAGACTGTTCATTCAATTTTTCAGTCATCTCTTTTTGAGAAAGAGACTGTTCATTTAATTTTTCAGTCATTTCTTTTTGAGAAAGAGACTGTTCATTTAATTTTTTAGACTGTTCATTCATTTTTAGAGACTGTTCATTCATTCCAATCTCTATGCGTTGAAGCATCAACATAAACCGTTGTTGGAAATCAAAATCAGGAACTTCTTGAGTTGTCTCAGGATAATTAAGTTCTTCAGAATCACTCATTTTGAGTATTTTATAACAACTATTTCAATATTTTGTGAAACCAAGCTTTTACTTTCCTAAAATATGTGTTTTAATAACAATGATCAATTAAAATCTTGTTCAAGCCGACCAACCACTAAATCCTCACCACCAATAATCTATCCCAGATGGTATATATCACATTCACACTAAAATAATCTGAACCCCCACTTCAAATATTTACAGTATTACAACAACTACTTTATCAACCCTTGATAATTTCAACTTCTCCCAATTCAATCATAAATATTGGTATATCCTGGAATACGATTGCTATGGTCATCAGAAATCTATATAAGTAATTTGGAGAAATATAGCAATAAAACATACAATATTTTATCACCATTGTAGAGCATTTGTCACATGATAATATTCTTGTAATATGGGAAATTAAAATTGTAATCAACAATCATTAATTAATTCAGTTCACATATTACCATTTTGTACTCTGTAACAATCAATTAATCAAGTCGCATGTTTATAAAGTGCTAAAAACTGTAATTGCACACTTATAATGACTGTATAACCTCAACATATCGGGCCGTTCACGTTGTGGTGCCAAAATTGTAAGCGCCACCTATCGAGCCGATAAAATTGTAACCCTAACATATCGAGCCGACCACGTTGGGCGCCAAAATTGTAACCATAAATCTTGATGGCCAGCTAATGGCCACCGAAGGCCATTGCCCTCTCAACTACCTATCGTGTATGAACACGTTGCGGCACTAAAAATTGTAACCGCAAATTGTGTGGTCCCAATTACGTAATATAAGTGCACTAGGAATTGTAACTTCGATCACTAATCAATTCCTGCTGTACATTGTCAGCTATTAAGAGCTGTATCCAAAAGCATATCATGCTATCTATTTTATGCACCAAAGACCACAACTACAGACCAAACTAATGATCTAACATAAACTTTTTACAATTTAATTTGATCGCAGCCAGGGTATACCGCGAAGACCTATCATAGTATTATTATAAAACACATTAAACAAATTATAAGTGCAATGTTATTATTTTCAAACCTTAATTTGCGATTTTTATGGTATGCGACCCTATGGCCGACCATGTACAAGATGGCGTAATTTGTGGAACTACATAAGATTATGAAATTTTAAACCATCTATATGATTTTTAATACGAATGCTAGTCCAGGTAAAGCTTTGCAATAAATAAATATAAATACTTGGGTTCTTTTTTTATAGTTTATCATATTACTGAGACTCTTATTATACTGACAAATGACAATTTAAAAACGTTAAGTAAATATATTTAATCATGTCATTATTTGGTAAATCTGTTTACAAGTTTAATAATTCATTTATAATTTTATACTAGAATCAACTACGCAAAGCCACAATGATGGAAAAGGTAAATGGGATTTTATTGTACCTTACCAATCATAAACTACCAAAGACGAAAAGCATCTTAATGTTTTCTCAAAAAATATTTATAAACTCTTATATCATGTTGACGATAATATGTACTTCAATGTATGCTCTTCAATGTATGCTCTATCCAAAGTTTATGATTTCTGATGTTATGAATGACACATAGCAACGGCACAGTAAGTTTAATTATAAATCAACGTTTATTTACAAATTTATGAACAATAAGTAATTAATTTCAATATTCTAAATAAAACATAAATAAACAAATAAAATAAATAAATGATAATTCCATTGACTTTCTTCAATAACATCTCATAGGTACAGTATTTAAAAATCTAATCATACCTTATTTCAATCTAATATAATGAATATTGATGAGATTATACTGAAATTCAGCATCAAACTCATGAAATATTTAACGTCATTTCCAGATTCAATAAATCCCTACTGTACACCTATAATAATATAATAAATAATATGATGTCTGTATGATTTAGCTATAATGTAATCATTAATTAAAGTGACAATTTAAACTTACGTTCCGGTAAATAATAATCAACCAACAGTTAATTATTATGAAGTACTTGAATAGAATGTCCTGCTACCATTTAATAATCTAACCGATAAATTATGCTTACAAATGAAGAAGATGATTTAGCAGATTAACTAAAATACTTTGCCCAACTTATATCTGTGAAGCAAAACATATTCCTGTGGATGCATTCATCTACACGTAGGAATTAAATAATACTAAACGTTTTGTGTATTTAAACACCATCATAAAGTAATACGTATAATCACACAATTCCGCGGATTAACCACCAGCGCAGGAATGTGTGTAAAATACAAAAATGGCAATTAAAATAATCTGCGGATTAACCACCAGCACAGATTAAAGCCCTTTAACATTCTAAAACAACATTATTATTTACTTCACATTAAAGTGCAAAATCATCCTCCTCAGTTCTTCTGACTATTCAGAATACACTAACACTTTAGCAAATGTGGGTTCTTGCATAATAAAATGTTACGCTAATCAGGACAACTAATGTACTACTTATCTTGCTTAAAATAAACATGTGTAATATAATATAAGTAATATTGGCATAGGAATATAAATCTGGAAAGACTCACAAAATATCTCACAAAGATTGATATATCTCATGAATTCATTTAGTACTGTTTAAGCTTTTTCGCGAGCGCTATTCTCTTGAATAAATATTTTATTCAACCCCTATTAATTTAAACTTAATAAATATAACTTTTGAACTTCATATGCAAGTTCATATAACGATAAAATTAAATTAATGTATTATTCATCAAATATATAAAATTTAACGGTGTGTGTGTGATAAAACTAAATGTATAGCATTTTATAGTTCAATACATGAATTTTAGCAGATGTGTGTATCACAAATTGGATTGTATAGCATTTTATAACTCCTAATGTGATCCGTGGAATCCATGTACGATGTGTAGAATAATAAGTATACGAGGTAATAGCTATAACTGTAGTTAAATTCCATACATGCAATTCTATCCATTTGATTAGTTATTATAAGCAATATTAGATTAACGATTTTACGTGGCTACATAAACATGAAACAATTTTAAAACATGATACGCAGAATTTAAATGAAAATGTTTTTCATAAAGTTATTAATCTCTACATTTCTCTATTAAAAGTGTTCCAAGTTTATCACATCCATGCAAGTATTTATTTATCCACGCGTTAATCCAGGAATACTAATTACAGCAATTAATTTATTCATTTCAAACCGACGATAAAATTATAAAATAGCTTTGATTAATTATTTGAAGAATGTTTATTATCCAAATGTTAAACAAATTAACTAGCAAATATTACTGGCATTGTAAAGTTAAATATCAATCAATATTATATTTTATTAGAATTAAAAAACGGAAATATTAAAATATTTTGATAACTTTAACGTTTTACTTTAACTTAAAATTCTTCTTTTTTAAAAAACAAATTTTCATATTCATAAAACTTCTGTAATTAAAATACTTATTTAATTTTTCCAAATTGTAGAATAATAAATATTTCAAAACATACCAAAATCTTGTATTTAATTCTTTCAAACTTAAACTGGGAAGCTCCGACATTTTAAAAATGTAATATTGGGAAATTATTACCGGTGATTCGATCCACTTGGCCAGCCGACTTGAACAGACTTTTAAATTTAGCAATTCATCTTATAATTGATTACCACTATGTTATATTTACGTTTATAGCAAATTTTGTGGTAATCCGTTTACTTATTAACTATTTTAAAATAAGCTTATCAAATTTACACCATTTGCCTTTACCATTTTCTTTTCTTTCTTTCCTCCAAAAGCAAACTATCAGACGATCTTCCCTTAAATTCGCGCTCTTTTCTTTTATTACATTGAGACGCATACGTAATTACTGTATTTATTTTTAATAATTAATTTTAACTGAACAAATGGTTTTTTTAATTCAATAGAAATAATAATTTAAGATCATTTTAAACAAATAAAACAAAATATTATTTTTAATAATATTTTACCAAATTTTAATGTGTTGTCAAATTTTTAAAAAGTTAAACGTTTTGATATGAGTTAGTATATGGGAAGAAGCAAATTTAAATTTATTAAAATAATATAAGAAAGTAATCTGTTCAAAGTGCAGCTCAAGCCAATCAAATCACCAAAAGAAGAAAGAGAAATTTTTATACTAGTTACATCAATTAATATATTTTATACTAAAATATATGGTTACAATATATATATATATATATATATATATATATATATATATATTGTAATTAATATTGGGAGATATTAATATTTTTTTCCTTTTCATTATTCAGATAATATACATTTTATAATGGATAATATAAATCTAAACAAAATTCATTTAAAATTAAAGCAGTCAATATACTTTGCATGAAATCTTTTGAACAGAATAAAATTATAATACAATAATACAAAAGTAAAGCTTGGATATGTCTATGCATAATCATTCCATACTTTTCTCTGCTGAGTTAGCAACTCACAGGGTCAGTTCTGTAATATCTTAAAGTTAATACTTGTACATAATTTGTAATTAATAAAGCATATTTTATATAATAAAAAAAAAGGTTAACAGCATAGTAAGAAAAATTATTACATATACAATTTAACTTTAATAGATATTATTTCTAACTTTAATCAAAAAACATTATGGAATCAATGTCACATGATCACCATTGCTTATGCTTGCTCATAACTGTTATTAAAACAGGCAAAACTCTTCATACAGTAATGCCATTTAGTGCAAGTGCATCCATTGATTATTCTGACTTGCACTGAGTGGCACTACTGTATAAAAAGTTTTGCCTGGTTTAATTATGGAATCAACTTCCACAATGACAAAATTAAGATTTTTAAATGAAAATTTAATATTATTATTTGATAGCCCAATTTACTCCTGTTACATTGCATTTTCCAAATTACAGAACTATCTAGAGAAAGATAGATTCTTAAGAAAAACAGCATCAAAAATTGATATCCATAACTTTCAAAAATTATCTAGAAACTTTAAAATAGTACTTATAAATCATTTAAACATTTCGACAGATTTGGGCTCAATTAAAGAGATCAATAAGATAGTAACAGATGTTTTCTTGATATCTGCTAAACAGATAGCAAGAGCAAAAAATAGCACATCATAAGTAAAATTTCAGCCGAGGTAAAATAATGTCTGCAGAAAACATAAAAGATAATAATTAAAAATAACTTATTTACAATAACTAAATATGTACAATTTTGTAAAATGGTATGAAAAAAAGATATTAAAAAAGTACAGTTGTGAAATAAATGGAAGAAAGCTATATTAATAAAAAAGTCTTCAAAATATAAAATGACATATTGGTATTAAAATAAAAATTATTTTAGCAATAAAAAAAGATATCAGTAATACTGAAAACAGAAATGATACTATGAAGTGTATAAATGAGTTATATAGTAATAAAACCCAAGAAAATGAAGTGGCTCCAACAATTTTCAGTAAAGTCTTTTGAAATAGTCACATGTTTTCAGTAAATATATGATGATTAAAGAGTTAGAGAATCATGAACATTTTATAATAAGTAGGTGAATAAATAGACATACTATTGGCAAATGATATACTAAGTATCAGGATGATAAAGTTATATAGTAGATAAAAATGTAATAGTGATAATGATATTTAAAAAGAGTAATAAGAAAAATGTTAAAAATTACAGAAGTTATCTTTACTAGGATTATCTGCAAAGAATATTGAGCTAAGCTAATCCAAAAAAAAACAACAACAACAATATCTTAAAGTGATAATCTTATCCAACTAATAAGAGGAATTATAAAAAAAAACAAATTACGAATATGAATTGCCATTTGGCATTAGATTTGTAGATCATAAATGCATTTAAGTCAATAAGCATTGTTAATGTAATTAAAACTTCGAAACATTAGATACAGATTAATAATTTTTGAAGAAAATGTTTATATTAAATAATGATATTAAAAGATTAATGTAGGTAAGATTATCTGACAACATAAATCCAATTCTCCAAAAAATTTTCAGCCATTTTATAACAAATAATTTTCAGGCTAAAATGGAAAGCAAAAAAAAAAAAAAGAATATTGCTTAAATCATTGAGATTATGTCTTTGATATAACTGTTTTTACAAATAAAGTTCCAAAGCAACAAAAAGTATTGCAAGAGCTATCATATAAAAATAATAACATAGGACTAAAGATAATTCAAAAACGAAATAATTTTTTAATAATTTCTCAACAAATAAAGAGTGATAACAACGAATTAGAAGTTGTAACTTTGATCAAGTCATCAGGACAGATGAAAACATAATGGGTTAATTAATCACAGAAAATAACTTAAATGAGTGTTTTTGATAAATATAATTTTAATAAATTTATTCTATCAAAATTTATTCATAAATCTTAATAGAAAAGCAGTGTAAAAACTACACATTTTGCAGTGAAATATAAAAAAATGCATGCTGAAAATAACAAGAAAATAAAATATATTGATAAAAAAACAGATAACACTAACAGCAGTTAAAAACATTAAAAGACTGAACAAAAGCCAAACCAGTAATGGAAATGTTGCTGGAAAATGTGTCAACAGATAAATAACTGAAATTT
The DNA here is from genome assembly GCA_028023455.1 of Epiperipatus broadwayi. Lineage (NCBI taxonomy): Eukaryota > Metazoa > Onychophora > Udeonychophora > Euonychophora > Peripatidae > Epiperipatus > Epiperipatus broadwayi. The sequence continues at coordinate 5,200,685 of JAQFVV010000053.1, read as the reverse complement.
AATTTGGATCCAAAATGATACAAAAGATCTCATGTGAGTTGAATTGATAAGATAAAAATATTTTCTGTGTTGATGAGGTGAAAAAAAGCTATAGATGGAAGAAACTGTATTAAATTAAGGAGTTTTCATTCTTCAACTTCTTGAAGACGTTTAAAAATAATGTTGATGTCAAGAAAAATATTAATTAACTAAATTTAATGTTTGGTTCAAAGTAATTTCAAAGAAAATAATAATAAGAATAAATATTGGCCATTTTATTCTAAAAAAAGATAATAATACTATAATAAAAATATAACTTAAATAAAATAATCATTTGGCTTTTTCAAAAAATTCTCCTATGATTTTCTCAACTACGTGGAAATTAATCGTAACAATGAGATGAATCACAAATATTCAAATAATGACTCAATCTTAAATAATTATGTATTATAGTTATTTGAACTTTTAATCTACATATTGATAGAAGTTAACACAGTAGGTTTGATTTTTTTCCTTATTTGTTTGTAATTCAATAAATAGGAAAGATCCACTAAAGAGGGAAGATTAAACAATTGTAACTATTTTACAGCTTAACAATGCTTTCAACCAAGCCTAGTTAAAAGCAGTGCTAAGCTGTAAAATAGTTACAATTGTTGAATCTTTTCTGTATAGTGGACTTTTCCTATTTATTGATTGATAAAGATTAAATAAAATTGGTTTAAATTATCAGTGCAGGTCAAAAGTCTTTCCAACATTCTTCCAAACATAAATAGTAAGAGGGGGTAATGGTAATTAACAAGTCTATGTTAATTAATAGGAAGTTTAATTTTTCTCTAACTTATCTTCTAGTTAAAAATGGCTGCAATTAAATAAGGTTTTAATAAAGATAAATTACTTCATGATCAGAATAACTTGAATTTAAGTTTTTTAAAGTACTATCACTTAGTATGACATCAAAAACATGGGCAATTGGAAAATGAGAGGAGAAAAAATGGAAGGTTTAAGATATAAAATTTGGATGTTAATAAAAAAGATATGATACTATGATACTTCTCTTTTTTTAAATCTCCCTCTTTATGCATATAATATAAGTGAAAAATACAATTCCAAGGAACTATTCATATTTTTAGGTACAAATTTAATTTCAATAATATTAATCTAGTTTGGGTTTTTATTATTATTATCTCTCCATTATTTTCTTTATGAATAAGACAATGTTATAAATTCTTGAAAGTGCTCAGCTATAAAAATTTTAAATAACTAATAAACTTCCCTATTAATGCATATAGACACACATATTACATCTGTTACATTTAATATATAAGAAATATAAACGGTTAACTCTTTATTATTATTATCATCATCCCATCATCATCATTATTAATGTTATTATTATCAAGTTGAAAATTACTTCTGGTAATCACATGAATAAAAAAAATCTAGAATGCCTATTTTTTTTTTCAGATTTTTCAAAGAATCAGACATTATGCTGATGACTTCTCAAAGAGTTATTCATTGTTTTGATGGTGAATTCAATGGCTTTCTTTCAACACTCATCATTATATGCCTTTTTAATGAACTATTATATGTCATTTCATGGTATGACTTAAATAATGTAATTTTAGCCAGAACATATATACTTTGGAAAAAGCTCAGATCTTACCTGATTATATATATTCAATTGTTTATTTGTTATCTGTTTATCTTGTTTTCAAAATTTTTTGTAAGAAAGACAGTTTAAATTAATAAAACTTGATAATCTTAATTACATTATCACAGTAAACACCATGGTTTGGGAAATTTAGTGTTTTATCTCTATATCTAAAGATTATTACCAGTTTTTTTAATTCCAACAGAATATTAGCCAGCAATGAATTTTTTGACTACTGGATTGGTGAATACTTAGAAAATTGCAAGAAGACAAAAACTGTCAATGACTTTTTTGCCTTTACTTTCAATTTTGAAATAAAATGCTGAATTTATCAACATAATCTTTGCTTCTTTCATATTTATCCATATTCTTATTTTTTAACTATATTTTTTAAATTTTCCAGAAAAGAATCATGAAATCTTTTTTTTATTTTTAGTTGTAAGTATAATGTCATGAATATTTCTAAGAATGTTAATGATTACTTAACAATCCTAGACCAAAAATTGTCTTTATTTCATCTATTTTTATTATTTAATTAGTATACAAGTCAAAGAGGAGAGTGACAATATTATCTCTTTCTTTTTTGCTAATATTAAACTAGACTACTTCATGCACATGGTATGATGCAACAGTAGAATGGCAGACTCTTGATTTCAAGAACAATGGTTATGGCTCCTTTCATCGATATAAAAATATAAAATGATTTCTTCTCATCTCTAGACCATTGAATAATTTTCCAGATTAAATCGGTGATTTTGTCAGTATCTTTTTTGATTTATTTTAGTTTTTTGAAAGTTCTAAATTCAAAATTATCAAGTTCAGAGAATTATTTTTTTTTACAATGAACTCAGTATTTTCTTTATATAAAGTCCGACAACAGAAGTGTTTTGCACATCAATTTTCTATCTTTTATATATTTCAGTTATAATCTGTCCATTGGCATTTTTTAACAAACTCATTCAAAGATAAAATCATTTCATTTCATGAATATCTAAAAGATAACTTTTGTTTTTAAATTATTTCCAATTTCTATATCTTTGATGATGTTTTTGTAAAAGAAAAAAAAGATTTTAACATCTTTGTAAATTTTACTTTTAATCTGAATTTTTCAATGACTTTGATTAAAGAGGTAGATAACTAAATAATTGTAATTATGTGAATTTATTTAATTGGTTTCTGAGGAAATTATCACATGAGAGACAGATTGTGATTGGCTTGTGGGCAAGATTATTTTAGAAAAAATATAAGGGGAATGTCAATAAATGACAAGACCCTAGTGTATGATAAGAAGTAAGAGATTCCTAACTTAGCTATTGAAGAGAGAGCAGCCCAAGCTTAATCCAATTGATAAAAAAAAAGAAGCGTAAGTCTTTACCAAGCTATTGAATAGAATAGCAGAAGTTTTAATCAAGATTTTATCAGCCTTAAAAATGGTTTGTACAATGAAAACCATGTGCTAAATTCAGCTATAAAGTTGACATCACCTTCTTCCATGTGACCTACCTTCACTGGAAGAAAATGTAGAAAAGGTAATTGCTCTAAAATAGTCTGCAACATTGTCTTCAATTAAGAGCATGAGACTCTATCTACATCTGTTTTACTTGGAAATTCAAGATGAGAGCCAAATGTATAAAATTTGCTATAATACAATTACCTGCAATTGCTACAGACCCAGGGAAGGACAAGTTTAACCATGTCCATGTTTAGAAGCCTTCAGGGAAAAACTCTATCAGAAGTTAATGGAAAGGCCTTCATAAGCAAGAAAGCCATGGCTAGAAGTATTAATTTTTTGTGTGTTCACACTCTATTTTTTGTTACTAAAAAACTTTTTGTTTCATAAAAATAATAATAATTTTGTTTTGTGTTGTGTAAGAATTGATAATAGTAAATACTTTACTAAATTAAAATATTTCAAATTGTTAGACATTTTTTCTTAAAATCCAGTCAAATTTTTATTACAAATGGTGAACTCAGTTAATTATGCATCCATTTAAGACAGTTAGCTATGCTGATCTCTTGGAGTGATCTCTCATGCTCATTATTTTATATTAAATATTGATAGTTAATTTTATATTTATTTTGAAATGGAGTTGATGATGATTTGCCATCATTCCTTCTTCAAAACCCCAAATGGTAGTAGTGTTACAAATGTCACCAACTAGTGGGACCTCTATTTCCATGCTGTTACAAATGAATATCCAATTGTGGGACATTGTAACTGCAGGTTTTTGAGTATTAAACCCCAGTTTTCTATTAGCATTATAATGTATATCTATATCATATTCATGGCTTATAGTAATATGAAATATTATTTTTAAAGAATTTCACAAATACATCATAAAAATAAAAATTCTCTTCATATTGTTTAAAAATAAAAAAGTAGTAATATTGAAAAATTATAAAATGAAAAAAACAAAAGGCCTATAAATGAAAAAGTTTTTAAAAGGATAATATATAGAGAATAAACAAAAATGATTAAAGATAAAATTTGTTTCCTGACTTTATGATTTAGACATACCTAACTTGTAAATGAAAGTTTTAATTTTATGTCTAGAGAAGAAATAAAACTTTATCAAATAGTAATAGTACTTTTATGTATTTTATATTATGTTTCTTTTTAAAGTACTTGCTAGAGAATGAAGAATTTATAAATTTTGACAACACTTGAAATAAAAAGTCATACATCAAACAAAAATCAGATACAATATGAACATAAAATAAAACAAATCCATTATTTTAAACCATACATTATTTACAACATTAAAAAAAAAAGCTTTGAAAGCAATCAGTCTTATAATGTGTTATATATATATATATAACTCTATTTTTCTTTATATATATATATATATATATATATATATATATATATATATATATATATATAAAGAAAAATAGAGTTCTATAATCAAGTAATAACATTTAACCATTATTAGAGATGTTTTCTATAAATTATCACTTCTCTTAATCCAATTTATTATAGGACTTCAATATTTAGATCTATATTAGATTTATATTACATGCACATATAAATTGCTTTAAAAATTTTAAATTGAAGTATGGTATACAGAATATCAAACAATGGAATAGACAGAAACTTAAGAAAGAGGCATTTAAAATTATATTTCATGCATAAAATAATATACTTTGTATGAAACGATGAATGCTAATTATGCTTCTACTTATAAAAGTTGACATTTTAAAGATACTGTATTAAAATACTGTTTTTAAACTAAATTTTAGATTAAATTTTGAAATAATTCTGAATGGATCTTGCAAAAATTTACCCAAAAGATTTTCTCAATTCTTCAATGTTTTGATTTGATCTGAATTTTCAAAAGTAAAGCTTAATCATTTGAATGAATTGATTAAATAGTAATTGATTTCTCAGATGTATAGCATTTCCATAGTTTTCTTCAGATTAAAGTTATGCTAGAAAGCATAAAAATGGTATCCCTTTATAGAAAGAAGAGCTCAGTTTTTATATTATATGAACTTTTTATATAAATCAACTTTGATTGCAGATATGCGGAAATACTTAAACTAACATACATTCTAATGGATGGATGTTAAATCACAGTGTATCAAAAATTTATTTTACACTTAATGTGTGTATGTTAAATCAATTCTGATTACAATTACGTAGCAATAATTAATTTAACATATATACTAATGTTTTCATGTTGGCTGCTAAAAGATAAATTGGGATTGTTAGATAATAGATTCTACAATTAAGTGAAAACATTTGATTATTCAGTGATGGTGACTTTCAATTATTTGCCACATATTAGTAATGATTGAGTGGTTGCATTTCTCTGAATTTTATGTGCTATTCAAACACTTTATTTCATCATGTTACCAATGCAATATTTAAATAGGATAGAGCTTGTTACACAATAACATAATTTATTTAGAATTTCAAATTTAGAGCTAAATAATATATGTTTTTTGTAAAATTATTAACAACATATTTTTTAAAGATTTGTTGGTCAGAATAATCACTTTTTCAAATGTAATAGAAAACACTCACAATCAAGCCATTACTTAGAATAGCATTTTATCAAACTGCCTTTAGTCACATGATACTTTCACATCCCAGTACATTTACAAAACACTTTATAAACATGCACATTTGTGTAAACAAAAGGCCATTTTGTTTTATGCGATCACTGGTATTCATTCACTTTTTCTTGACTTACATATTCCAGGCTATTTGATTATTTATCCATGATAGCATATTAATAACAAGAAACAAATTATTAAAAATTGTACAAACAACAAAAATGGATATGCTATAAATAGGCAAAACTTTTCCTTTCCATTTTCTTTTATATCTTTTTTCCATCAATTATGATTGCTAGTAAAGATTTTGATCATCATGACCTTGTCACACTATTATAGTGAAATTGCATGCTTATGAAACCAATTTGATTTTTAAACCATTAATTATAATTTTTCACATAACATCTGACCACATTTCTTAGAACATTAGAAATATTGGACTGAAATAATAAAGTCTTTACATATATTTGATTGTTTTTTATAATTCAATAAAAGAAAAAAATTGAAAATATAAATAATAACATGGTTACAAATTTACTTTTTATTATTAAAATTGATTTATTTTTTGAGAAGATTAATAAATAAAATTATTTTTATATTTCATTATTACATGTTATATATAGAACTCACAAAGTAAGCTCTTAAGTGTTGAGAATATCCCCAACGCCAGACCGGTTTCTGCTACTGGCATCGTCAATGAGGTGCTAGGATATTCAAGCATTCAATTAAAAATACCGGGACAGGCCCAGAACTTTATCTAATGTATTACTATTAAGTAAAAAATCTGAAATTTTCAGACATGCATATGTCTTCCAATCCAGCTATCTAACTTAAATAGCCATATCGGATGAATAGCTTGTCCTGGTATTTTTAATCTAATGCTCAAATATCCTAGAACCTCACTGATGATGCCAGTAGCAGATACCAGTCTGGAGTTGGAGATATTCTCAAAGCTTGTTAAGAGTTTATTTTGTGAGCTCTGTGTATAACATTTGTAAATACGAGATTATTGTGACATCTGACTTGATTTTTTTTGTAATTTCATTATTACATTAGTGGGGTTGTTGTGCGCATTAATTTAAATAAAATTAGGATTTCATTTTCTTTTTAAATTGCATCTGAAAAATAAAATTGATGCTATTATTCCATTTTTAAAATTTTATTAAATACAGTTTTACAGACTTATATTTCTACAACTGAATATATCTTCCTTTGACTTAACTTGTTAGAATTATATTATTATCATTTAAGCTAAAAATAATTTATTTATATAAATATACATCTTTGCAAGATTACTTCACATTTAATATATATATAAATAAACGTATACACTTGATTTAATTACCTGTATTAACATTTTTATATTATAAAAGGTAAAACAATCTTTAATTAGTCCACTGCAGGACTAACGCCAATGGAACAATTCTGCAAAAAGAAATATGAAGATGTTTCTAAATTATTCACTATCCAGTGGCAAAGGTTTAAGATTTTTCTTTATTGCTTTACCCTCTAGCTAAAAATAGTTAGATATTCATTTGTATTACCGTATATATATATTAAATATCATTTATAGACTCTATCTTTTATTTTTGACTTATTACTGCATGTGGTATTGATGTCAATATTTAGCTGGAGTTTAAACTAAACTAATCATTTCAAAAAAAATGTCCTTTTAAAATATATGCTATATACTTAAAAGAAGAGAAGTTAAAGAAATCAATAAATAAAAATAAATGAATACATAATTGGTCGGTAATTCATAGAAAGTTAAGCACCGGAAATAACATACTGTCATGAATCTTGAGCTCTAGAGACTATCATTCTACCATTGAATTAAAACATACAGAGCAATTAATAAATGTGAATATATAAATAAATGGTTGTATTACTCTTTATATTCTCATATATTTTATAAGATATATGCACACATATCTATTAGATATTTGTCATTTACAATTATCTGTAACTATATTTTTATTATTCACGAATACTTATAAAAATCCATTTTTAAATCATTTATTTATTTATTTATTTATACATATATTTACAGTATCTTCTAAATTATCTTTTATAATATTTCTATTCTGTAGACTATTCCCAGTACAATTTTATTCACTTTTTTTTTTTTCAGAAAATATGCTTTCTTTTTAACTAACTTTAGAATATTGCTGTATTTCTAATCTTGTTAATCGAACTTATTTGTACAATTTTTTCTCTAAAATCCAATTTAAGGGGCTAATGTTTGTTTATAATTTTAAATTCAATTATAACCATCACAATTTATTTTTTCAAGTTTGTACAGTTTATTTTATGTTGACCTTCCTTCCCTGAAAGTTAATATAAACTAAAATTTATATTTATTTTTGTATTATTTGAATGCTAAATTCAGATTCCCATTTTCTATATAGATGAATATTCTTCAGTGATAAAAGATTAATTTTGAATAACTAATAAACAATACTTACTCAGAGTAACCCATGTTTCATTGTTGGATATTATTATTAGATAATATGTCAAATATATACAGAAATTTATGTCTCTTTTTCATTTTTTAAATTTTATTCTAACATTTATCTTACTATCTTTAGTAATCAAAGTTGGTAGACTTCAGTTACTGAGAGTTTCTTGCCTTCCTTTACTAACAATAATAGTGGAAGTATGGTTGTGCCAAGACATTTTAATTCTTTAACTACAATCACAGCAATTTTAATCCATTTTGTCTTTTGTATGCAAATTTATACAAATATGAAAGTCTTTAGCACTGATAGTGCAATGACAAAAATAGATTTAACAGACTGGTAATCTTAACTGAAGTTTACATAGTGCAAGACAATTGGTAATGGTTTAATTGAAAGTGAGTCTCTCAATTTAAAGATTATTACCAGTTATATGTATGAAAGAATTTAGCAAAGTGACTGTTTTCAAACCTGGTCTAAACATCAATAATAATAATGATGATAATCAAGATGATGATAATGATAATGATGATTTTGATGGCATTAATATAGTAATTAACATGTTGGATGACACTACAATCTCACACAAATCTGTATCTGTTCATTGTCTGCTACTCAACCATAAAATCCACATCATGCTCAATGGCAAAATCTCTCCATCATTCATCTCCACATAATCCATTTCTCAATGTTCCCCCACTCATATCACTACTTTTTATCTTTTACATCAACCACTACTTAGTCAAACAGAATATCAAAGACATACAGATGTCAGGTACATCACAACATGCAGCCTGCATTTTATATATGGATGACATTACAGTTTTCCTCCCAGAAATCAGATAGCAATACTACAGAAAATTTCAAATCTACACACCATCTTAAGTTTAATCAGAATAAAACTACTGTCTGGTAACTTGACAACAGTAAGCCATGCATACAAATTTCACAAGCAAATCATATGCTTTTCTTGGCTTTCCCTTCTACATAGAAACAAATGCAATAAAATACAAAATTAAGAACAAGTTAAAAGATGAAACAGAATGGATCACTACTATTCTATTGAAAGCGTACCTCTCAATATTCACAAAAGTACAAGTATTCAAATAGTAATCACCAAAATAATTTATTATTCTCATATAATTCAATTCTCTAAGACAGGGGTGGGCAATTGTTTTGGCTTGGGGGCCGCAGAGGTTGGCAGAGGGCCACAAAAGGGGCTACTTTGTGGAAGCAAAAAGTAGCATTGGGCCACATCTTTTTTTCATGGCACAATAAACACACTGCTTTATTACCTGTATTACCAAAAAAATATTTATTTGTCCATTCTTCATTAAACACATGACATTCATCACCGGTTTTACATTTTTTCAGAGGGTTCATGGTTTCACTAAAGTTGGAAATGTATATATTTGCAAATGCAAAGACAAAATTGAAATTAACCAAATCAACTGGAAAAGCACTGAACATCATATCTACACTGTGCATGTGTATTGATGTGGCCATCCTAGTGGAAAATAAGAGATGAATCTTCAGTCGTGCACAGGAAGAAAATCTTAATTCAAGGCAGATTTTTCTGATTGTCTTGGAGGGCCACATAAAAACACTTAGTGGGCCACATGTGGCCCTCGGGCCACTATTTGCCCACCCCTGCTCTAAGACTTTCACATAAAACATCCCTTTATATTGTAATAAGCTTCTATGAAATAGAAAGTCAGTGTCAATATCCATAAGATGCCTTAGCCACTCAACAATATACAATGGTTTGCTGTTATACAGCATATATATCTTCCAGAAAGAAGACTGCAAACCTTAGAATAGCCACCCTCAGAAATTTCCTATAACATTGATGTCTAATTCAGATAGAAACCTACAGATAAACCTTCACCTTCACACTGCTACCTATCATCAGTTATCAAAGTTCAGAATCATGCATACTTAATTATCATTGCAAACAACAACAAATTATTCATATTGGCAGGTCTATGCTTTGGTATACCCAGGCAATGGACTAGACATTTCATCCAGATGCTCAGAATCAACAACTGACAGCTGCTTAAAAACTTCAAAAAATGGTCCCCAATTTTTTTGATTTTTTTCCTTGGGTTAAATCTCTATGCCTTACCAACATCATACTTCCTCAGATACAGATGCTTGTATACCAAAATAGATTCCTTCTGCACAATATTCCACCAAAGAAAAGAAACTCAGCAACACCTGTTTTACAACTGCACAGCACTAAATATCATCTGGCCTAAAATAATTAACACATGCAGACAACCCAACATCTCCCTGAAAGGATATCATCAGTGCATACTGCATACCATCCAGCCCTACAGTCTGTGCAGCAACTTTTGTGCTCTATGCATTCTGGTGCACACAATGCACATTCACTTTTGGCAATGACATACATCAACATTTTGTAACAAATTAGCCCTATTAAAAAAACAGACAATAAAATAACACACCCCAATATTTTCACAGCAACTTGATTACTTAGAAAATAATGATCAAATCTCTAATCAGTCAATGTTTTGTCACAAATCAAGTATCTTAAAAATGGTTACAAAAAAATACACACAAATGCAAAGGCTGAACAAAACCATACTCTAATAGAGGTTTAACATAACTAATCAAGATAGCAAGCCCAAAACTTCCAGAGCCTAGTATTACTATACTCAAAAAGAAATTGCAAGATTATAAAAACAAACAAGTAATATATGATAATAAAACATACACAATGTTGCTAGCAGGATCTTATGCCATCTCACAAAAAAAAACAATATCAGAAGGCTATCAAATAGTTACAAAGCATATATGTGAGTAAAAATATGTACCATATGCAAGTGTATTTGTTATAACCAAATGTACAAAATGATACAACTTTGAAAAACAAATTAAATCAAACCAATGAACTAACAAACCCTAGCTAAAGTCAAGTAAATTTTGTAATCTAAGCTTTTACAGACAATCCATATTTCACCCAGTTTATATTTGTAAAGAGTCATGAAGTAAGTATTTAACAATATACACAATCCTCATGAACACCAATGTAAGCACATATATTCAGAAAGTATTAGTATAATCTTGTTCTTTTATTCTGAATATAGTTCCTTTTTGAATAATAATAATAATAATAATAACAACAAAAACAACAATAACAATAATAATAATAATAACAATAATAATAATGATGATGAGGAGGAGGAGGAGAAGAACAACAACATCAACAGAAAATAATAGTGATAATAATGATAAATTCAAATTTTTCTATAATAATAGTAATAATAATGAGAAGAACAACAGCAACAGAAAGTAATGACAATAATAAAGATAAATTATTCTATAATAATAACAATAATAATAATAATAATAATAATAATAATAATAATAATAATAATAATAATAATAATAATAATAATAATAATAATGATGATGATGAGGAGGAGGAGGAGGAGGAGAAGAACAACAACATCAACAGAAAATAATGGTGATAATAATGATAAATTCAAATTTTTCTATAATAATAGTAATAATAATGAGAAGAACAACAGCAACAGAAAGTAATGACAATAATAAAGATAAATTATTCTATAATAATAATAATAATAATAATAATAATAATAATAATAATAATAATAATAATAATAATAATAATAATAATAATAATAATAATAATAATAATAATAATAATAATAATAATAATAATAATAATAATAATAATAATAATAATAATAATAATAATAATAATAATAATAATAATAATAATAATAATAATAATAATAATGAGGAGGAGGAGGAGAAGAACAACAACATCAACCGAAAATAATAGTGATAATAATGATAAATTCAAATTTTTCTATAATAATAGTAATAATAATGAGAAGAACAACAGCAACAGAAAGTAATGACAATAATAAAGATAAATTATTCTATAATAATAACAATAATAATAATAATGATGATGATGATGATGAGGAGGAGGAGGAGGAGAAGAACAACAACATCAACAGAAAATAATGGTGATAATAATGATAAATTCAAATTTTTCTATAATAATAGTAATAATAATGAGGAGAACAACAGCAACAGGAAGTAATGATGATAATAAAGATAAATTATTCTATAATAATAATGATGATAATGATGATGAGGAGTATACAACAACAACAACAACAGGAAGTAATAGTGATAATAAAGATAAATTCAAATTTTTCTAAATATAGATATACAAAATACAGGCTTTTTAGTATTTAAATATAGTGTAATATCTGTAACTAAAGAATTATTAAGGTTTAATATGCATATAACTTCAAACTATTCAACAACTTTATTCAAGAATAAATTACTTTAGTCTTTTATTTTTTTTTTAATTTTTATATAGTGGAAGAATAGGAGCATTCATAAGATCTAATGATAGAATTACATTAACCTATAAATTTTTTTTAAAAAAATCTAATAGTTTTGAAGCTAACATATATCTTACTTTGTTTTCAAACTTCATAAAAGTAATGTTAAGACATAAATTTTTAAGTGTAAAAAATTATTTAAACTTTATTAAGCTGTATGACTTTTGTCAAAATGTAAATGAGTAGATAGAAATTACTTAAAAAAACTTAACAGAATTATTGTATCATTATTCAAAAGCTGAATAAATATAATTAGTATATAAAAGAGTGTCATCCATTGATTAATAAAATTTATGAAATAACTTACTTTCAACGCAATTAAAAGATCTAAAGTGATCATGAACAGCAAATAATTATAATAAATAATACAAGTACATGTTTTTGACTATGTAATGCTAAACTTTAAATAAATTTGGGCATTAATGCTAATAACAATACCACATGACTTTCTCTCACAGACAAAGGCAAATCAGTTTAGGCTTGGTCATATTATAATATGTTGCCACATGATATCCATTGATTAATCAACCTTCTAGAAGGAATTTTAAAAAAGCATCACAAAATATTAAATAAAAGAAAAATGAACCAGTATCTTCAATGTATTGGTTGTATTTAAGGTTCACAGATGGGTTTGTATAGTCATTAGAAAACTAATCTCTAAAATAATTTATCTTTTTTTTTGTTAAAAATAGGAAGGTCATATTTATTTACAAGTGCTTGCGAAAGATAAAACATAGTTTTAGAATAAAATAAACAAAACTACTGTTGGAAATGTTGAGATTGCCAAAATTGTAAAACAAAACAGATATTTGCATGACACATGTTTTACTATGTAAATTATCAGTACTTGTTGATTGGTTATCTAGAATGTAAAACATTCACTTTACATAGTACAATAGCAAAAATATTCTCTTTATTGCTGTTTTAATTTTGCTTATGAAGAATGAAAGTTTTTGTATACAATAACAATAAATATTCTTCCATTGTTAATTGTATTTTTTCTTGACAACTGTAAATACTTTGTAATATTATTTATTAAATTTATGTAAAGAATTTCCCTTATAATATCTCAAGTGTTTAAATTGCATTATTTGTTTAAGCACAAAGTAAATTCTGATCATATTTCCAAAAGGTGCTTATAATCTTCATTCAAAATTAATAATAAAAATAAAAGAGAGATAGAAAAGTGTAAAAAATGTTTTCTGTAAAAGGAAAAAGAATGATAAACATCTTGAATCTGGATTGAAAAAATCAAGAATTAAAAAAAAATCAAGAATAAAAAATAGCAGGGATGGAGTCTGAGGGCTAAGAATTTAGTATTTGATAGTAAAAAAATATGAAAATAAATTATGGATTGAGTATTTATTGATGTGTGACTTATGAATCATAGTTTTTGCAAAGGATGATGCAGTCACTCATCTGATAAACCTGGAATACAGTAAGACTTTCAATCAAAAATAGCTAACTACTTCAGGATAGCAAATAGTAGAAGGCTACCTGAAAAACCTTTTTGATAAATTTATAAATATATTTAAAAAAAACATCAAACTGCACTCAGATAAGAAATTCATGTCAGGGGCATTATTAATTACTTAATGTAAGGGTTTACATTATTTAATAATGACAAAAATTAACCATTTCAAACCAAGCTTCACTGTGGGTAATTTGTCTAGTAAAGCATTAAATGCCCTTTATCATACTTTTTTATTTTATAAATATCTTCTGTCCAAAAACAAGATCCTTAGTAGTCATTTTTTTCTTTCAGCTTAAACTTTAACGTTTAATAATTATTAAAATAATCCAATTTACTCAAATGCCTTTTCAACATAAATATAATAAACATTAGCTACCCTTTAAACTACTTTTCCTTTTTATCTTTTCTAAATGCAAAAATCAATATTAGTAATGTATATTTATGTTGATATGAGGATTATATGAGAAAATGTTAAATAGAGTATTTATTAGTAAACTAAAGGAAAATGTTAGGAAAAAATGTTGAATTAGATAATAAATATATGTAAAGAAATATTACTATTAAATTAAAAAAAAAAAAGAAGCTGTTTTACATTTGTGATTATGTAAGAAATTATAAATGCAAAATAAGTTTTAGGTTGACGTTAGAAAGATGAAAACAAAACAAAAAAATAGGTATGTACATAAAAATTTGACAATACTTTAAAAAAAAGTGAAACTAAAAGAGAAAGTTATTGTATACATATTCGCATATATATTTATATGACTGATGAACATATTATATTCATTATTCTTTTTTTTTTAAAAAAAGTTCCTTAAATCGGACTTTCGATCATAGCATGTACTTAAGTGTGTATATGCATAAAATGTTTAAGTTGCTGTGTTTAAATATATAATTTTTGCATAAATCTATATTTAATTATATTGCATTTAAAATTATTTCTTTTTTTTGTTTTAATCTAAATTATTAATTTTATTTATAGTCAGTTGCTTGATGTTTAAGCAGCAAAATGAGAGACTCAATCCAAAGTCATTTCAACGCCCATAGAAATAATCTTATTTATTTTGAAAAAAAAAAATACATTAATAATTTTCCAATGGTTCAAAAGAGACTCCAACTGAATAAGTCATAAAATCATAGAAAATTTTTTCTACTCGTCTTTGACTTTCTTTTTTTTGGATTGGGGGGGGGGTCCAATAATAGAAATTCTATCTTCTAGCCGTCTTTTATTCAAATAATAGCTGTTGTTTTTCTTATATTGAATGAAAAAAACAATTAAAATTATGTATGTAAAAAAAGAGCTTATAGACTATAGCAGATACCTTTCAATCGTTGTGTGCAATAACCACATTACACTCTTTATTGAGAGTACTCTAACCATCATGTATCAAAACTTGAGTATGCCTGTATATCAATGCAAATCTCTTTCCATTTTTATTGTGTTATTTTGTGGTAATTATTTTTATTGCTGTTTAATGTCTTAATTTTTCTTATATGGGAATTAAACTACTAACTCTTACTCCAAGCAATTAGCTAAACTATTCAAGATAGTGCTGGATTATTAAATATTATTTTTCTTTGTATTTTTAGATTATAATCTTTTATGGATATTTTTTTAAAAAATAATTAAATTGAAAAAAAAAAAAACAGTGAAAATTAACATTACAACTTGAAATAATTATATGTTAAAACTTAAAAAAATATACATATAAAATCACATTTTAATTTTTTTGTTATATAAAGTAAAAAGAAGCAAAGGATATTTAGACTTACTTAACATAATGTGTTCATTAAAGATTATAATAAAACACCAAGTACTGCAATGCTAAAATAAACTGTCTCAAGAGGGTACTGAAACTATTGTTGCTTATAATCATACATTTTTATTTACTGCCTCCATTTCACACAAAGAATATAATTTACATACATTATCATTATGTTCTCTTTATGGAAATTCACAAAGCCATTTTTATATTTATGAATACAATTGACTTTCATTTAAAAAAAAGTCAGTATTAGTTAAAACGTGAAATACCAAGCCTTTACTTTTAAATATACGCATTGCAACTAATACAGTCTCCTATAATATAAAGTTTTATTGCTGTCCATGTGCAAACAATAAATTTCTGTGCCCCCTTTTTAAAAAAATTATAAAAATTTCAACAAAAAGAAAGTTTAGTTTGAATTTTTAACTTTAAACTCTTAGAACTATCTAAAATGAGAAGTAACTTTACAATTTTTCCATTTAAATATTTTAAGAAAACTTGAAATGATGTTAGCACCAACCACTGTACATGAAATGTTTATTTGGTCATACTGCAGAATTATTTGTCAATTTTGTGTAATATAATGACTGATTAAAAAATGTTTCATGTACTGTGATTGGACTTTACATCATTGCAAATACTATGGATTATTATATTAGGTTGACTTATGGCCCAACTTTTTAAATTAATTTTTTTTTTCTATAATCATTATTTGTGCTCTTTTAACCATCTTCAATAGGGTATCTGGTTTCACTACTATATGTCTTTCCACATTCACATATATTTCATAGAAGCAGTTTCGTTTTTACATTTTAAGTTTAGATTTTGTAGAGGTTAATTTTTTTTAGTGTGCTTTATTCTTGAAAAGCTATTCTGATATCATATTGATCACATATTTCTTTTACTATATTTGTTATCCCTGAACATAAGAATACAATATAATACCTACAATTATTTTTTCTTTTGTTATTTTTATTATTATTTAAAATTATTTTCTTAATGATAAATGATGGCTAACTATTCATTGTAGGATTTGTTCTATGTTGGTCTTTTCTTTTTCTTTTTTCATATCACTAGCCTTTGAATAAACGTCTTTTTCTTTGTTTTTCAAGAATAGTGTAACTTCAATTTTTGTGTTTTTTGTCATGATTGGATGTATATCTAAACATTTAGTGTATTGAAAGGGAGGCTTTTGTAGAATATAGTTTTGATTTTTTATGAGGAAGTCTTATCACAAAAATATTTAAGAAAGCCAATTTTTGTTATTATTTTAATTCTTTTGCGAATTTAATTAAAAGAATGTGTTATTGATGTGTTTCCAGAATTTTTGGTTGTATTTCACATGTGACCATACAACAAATGTATCATCAATACAGAGAAGTGAGACTTTAGGTGAAGATGGAGAACTTATTATGGCTACGATCTCAAGTTCTTTTATATAAATAATGCTGATCAGATATGATATTGGACATAACCCATAGTAATCTCTTGATTTTTTCTGGAAGAACTTTATAATTAAATTATGTTACTTTATGCATAATGTTAAGAATTCCATTATGCAGTACTATCAATAAAAAGAGTTTTTTATAGTTTGCAACTTATTACCTTCATTTAATTTTTTTTTTAATAATAGGCAATTCTTTTTCAGGAAATGCATTTGTGAATAAACTTTCAACATGAAAGCTCACTGATATCTTACTTCTTTCCATTTCAATGTTCTTGATTAATTCCACAAAGTGCTTAGAATATCTGATAAAAGATTGAGTAATTTTGAAAAGTTATTTCTGGTTCAATTCTCATGCTAGTACTGACCATGGTCTCAACACCTAAAGAAGAGAGGAGACTAATGTCAATTGAAATATTATATTATATACGAATTCTGTATGCTTTTTACTATTACTAATTTAATGTGTTTGAAAATTTTAAATAAATTTTAAATTTTTCTAAAAACATTTAAAAACTAAAACTAGAAGATGGAAATGCAATGGAAACTGTCCAACTTATGATTACAAGTAAAATGCTGTCACAAACTTTTATATAACTATTACATACATTTATTTTTATAAAAATTAAAACTCTTACATCTCAAACACGCAGTGGAAAGCATTGAAAAAAAGTTGCTTATGACTTTTAATAAGCATTTCATCCAATCAGGTTTCTGCAACTAAAACAAACTCACATAATTCATTAAATGATACCTACCAATATAATAGTAATTATTGATATATCTTACACAAATTTACTCTGTACTTGCATATGTTTTAGCAAACATTTATTTACAACAATTACTTTTCTATAGGTTCCCAATTATTTTTTATTAGATTAAAAATTATAACATTTTCTTTAATTACATCCACATATATAGTATGTAAATTTCCCAAAACATTATAGCCTTTTCAAAAATATATAAAACTACAAAACTTGTACTGTGTATGGAACCACACATTTATATAAGAATTATTAAGATATAAATAATAATAAAAATATATAAATGTGTGTATCATTGTGTAAACCAAAGATTAAATTAGGTTGTTTTCCCCATCAAATGTTTATGGAGTTATTTTTCTCTTTATTAAAATTTAAATAAAGTTCCACAACTTAAAGCCTTTTATTTAAGATAACAAACAAAGGAGATTTTCTTTTGACACCTAATTATTCTTGATATAATGGTTAAATTCTTATTTGTCAAAGATTTTATAAATGATAGTTTGTTTTTCTTCATATAATTTGATAAATTAGAGAAAAATTCAAAATTATATGTTATACACAGATATATTTCTGTATATATATATACAAAAGACTGATGAAGAGACAAACTTAATAAAAGAGAACATATAATATGTATTAATTAAACTTCAAGACTTGATCAAATAAACCATTTTATCTTTATAAAACTTATATATATATATATATCATTTAATAATAAATTGAACTGAAAAAGATATTTATTTTGATTTATTACGTTGTTTAATTTATTTATATTTTTTCATATATAATATTATTCAATCGTTTATATATTGTATACTAAATAATCTAAGACTTGGACACTAATAGAAGAGCAATACAGAGACTTCAGACCACTCAAAGAAGTATGGAGAGATGCATGTTGGGAGTAACAAGAAGAGATCGAAAACGCAATGTATGGGAAAGAAAACAAACAGGTGTTACTGACCTCATTGAAAAAATTAAAAGACTAAAGTGGAGTTGGGCTGGACATATTTCTAGAAGAGATGGTAATAGATGGACAATTGAAATTTTAAACTGGATTTCAAGAGATTGTAAAAAACCCAGAAAGAGACCACATGTGAGATGGATGGATGAAATAAGAAAGTGTGCAGGGGTGATGTGGAGAAGAGAAGCTAAAGATAGGAAAAGATGGATTGAACTTGGAGAGACCTTCATCCTGCAGTGGATTGATAATGGTTGATGATGATGATAAAATAATAAATGCAAAAAGCATTTATGTTTTTAACTAAGTGACATTGGTAAACACTTCTGGAAGAATACAAAAACAATATGATTCTGAGTACTTTAACTTAGTGTGATAGTTGTGGAGCTAAAGACTTCTGAATCAATTCCAGTTGAAGTAAAAAAAACAACAACAACTTATTTTGTCAAATATGTTTAGTTTCTCACTTTGGTGCTTAGAAATTCCACTTTCTTTGCAACTGAGCAGTTTATTTATTTTTAAATGGGGGGGGGGGGTAGTTGAGTTTTAGTTAATTCAAGAGATGCAGCAATAATATCAGTTGTATATAAATTATTTATATCTGTTATTTAAGTAATGTATACACTCCATATACTGTTTTTATAATGTTAGGAGAAATAGGAGAAAATTTAGGGGGTAAATAAAAACTACACAATGGAGCATTTCATTTAAAAGTGCATTTATCTATATTAAATAATGAAAGGGCATAAGACAAAATAACCAGAAATGATTTATAATATAGATTTGGTTTGCCATTTTTTATATAAAATAAAGAAACTGGTAGAAAAAAATTCGTATTTATTTTGGTAACCAATTATCCTTTTAAAACATTTATCAGCATTATCATTTTAAACATTATAAATCCACTGCAAAATGAAGAACTCTCCAAGTTTAATGTGGTTTCACTGATTTCTAGCCTCTCTTCCTCATACCATATCAACAAACTTCCTTATTTCATCTATCTATCTCATGTGTGGTCTCTTTCAAAATCTTTTACAATCTTTTGGAATATAGTTTAAAATTTCAACTATCCATTTATTATCATATCTTCTAGAAATATGTCTAACCCATCTCCACTTTAGTCTCTTAATTTTTTTAATATTGACAGTAATATCGGTTTGTTCTGTCATCTATATATTTCATTTTTGATTCCTTCTAGTTCCTTCTAATATACATCTTTCCATATTTTGTTCAGTGATGTGACATCTGCATACTGGTTTTCTGGAAAATGTCAATGTTTCAGATTCATAAATAAGAATTGGTAAAATATGTTTATTAAAACCCTTTTTATTTCCATATTTATTTTTAATATTAAGTTATTTCTAATAAAAGCACTCCATCCAAGTTTAATTTTATGATTAATTTCTTCCATTAAGCTCCCATCTATATTAATCATTTAACCAATATATTTGTACTTGATAATTTTTTCTAATTCAACATTATTAATCTTTCTTTTCTATTTTTTTTTTTTTTTTTGAGAAAATCTATTGGACATTAAATTGGTATTTTAATATTTATTTTTAGTTCTACTTTCTTACTTTTATCTAATAACTCTTGCAACATTTTCTAAAACTCTGAAGCATTATTTATAAAACAATCACATTGGCTACAAATTCTAGATGACTTAAATAATCTCCATTTTAATCCACAAAATACTTCTTGCAAAACTGTTGAAAAATGTTTTGGAGATATTGAGTCATCCTATCATATGCCTTTCCCAATGTTAATTTTCTTAGTATCATTATGCAACTTAATCATTGCTATTGGATTTTGATAAATATTCTTCAGAATATGATAATTTTCTTGGTTTATATCATGATGTTCCATTACTTTAATCACTGTAGAAATTATTATAGAATTAAATGCTTTTTCATAATCTACAAATCCAAAGCATAATGATAATTCATATTCATTGGTCTTTTCTATAATTTCTCTCAATACTTGGATATGATCAACTACTAAAACACTTTCAAATTCTGCTTGTTCTTTTAGTTGGTTAAAATTCAGTTTTCTGTAGGTGAGTAGCAATTATCTTGTTAATAATGTTGTATAGAACTGATATAAGATTGACAGATCAGTAATTTTTAATATTTTTTTATCATTTTTAAATATTAATATTACTATTGCATTTGTTATTTAAGCATTTGGTATATAACTGTGCCAAAAAAATTTCTATTTCTCCACCTACTTCTTTTAAAATATTGATTATAAATTTATCTGGCATTTTTGCTTTCTTTATAGATTTAATTGCATGTTTCACTTCTTCATTTAAAATATTGGAAATTCAGACGATGTAGTAGTTACAGAGAACACTTTATTTTTTTGTTCTTTAAAACTCTCTCTCTTTCTAGTAACAGTTCAACCTTTTGTTTTATTGCAGAAATAAGTCTTCTAGCAATTTCAAGATGTTACACTTTTGATACTCTCATTCTTGTCTACAGCTTTCCTTGTTAATTTGCAATTGTATTTTCTTATAGCATTAACTCTTTTTATATCTTTTGTATATATCATTTTTAACTTGAGATATTCAATTCATTTTTAATTGGTTATTTTTATAATGTTTCATATTTCTTCTTCTTTTTTTTCCATTCTTTTGTCTCAGTAAAAAATTTACTGGTAAATTGCTGTTTTATGTGTGCTATCTTTGTCGCACTTCTTAATAGTGTATTAGTTATCATTCTATTCATTTCACTTAAATCTGAACCATTTTCAAAATATATAAACAATTTTTAAATTATAATTTAAATTCAATGGAATATTTCTGAAAATTAGAAATAACAATTGCAAATACTAATTTTTATCTCTTCAGTTTAATGTTATCGTGTATCCTAAATTTTACCATTTTCTGGGTTGAATTTATTAAGGACATTATAATCTTGAAATATGTATTTTCTGCCAGTCAACATATCCAATTCTTTAGTAATTCCATTTGAATGTTTTCATATCCATTTTCATTTAGCACTTTTTTCAAAGAAAAAATTTACAATAAATATTTTTTTATAAACTTCACAAGTTTGTGTCCTCTACCATTTCTATTACCATAACCACATTTACTCTCAGAACTTTCATTTTTCAATCATTTATCAATTCTAGTGTTAAAGTCTCCCATGACAATGTTTAATTTAATCAAAAGTCTTATATATCCATAATTCTCTACTTCTTCATCACAATAATAACTTGCTGTGGCATAAACCTTAATTACCTGCATTTGGTATCTTCTATTAAGTTGAATAACCAATCTTGCCATTGTAACTGATATCCCATCAATCTCGACAATATTGTTCTTCCACTTTTTATTTATAGTGAATCCAACTCCACTTGTATTTTCAATATTTGTGCCTTTGTAGTAGAGTACATATCCACTTTTTAAATCAATTGTCTCTTCATCTTTTCTTCTAACTTCACAGAATCTGGAAATGTTCCATTGAATATTTGACAGTTCTTCTTCCACTATATGCAATCTATCTTCATTTACAAGTAATTTGCAATTATAAGCATTAGAATTTATATGTGTGTGCGTGTGTATGTGTAATATTGTGGAAGAAAATTATTCTACAAACACATATTAGTAAATTTATATTAAATTGGCATGCACTTCATCAACAAATGTCCCAGAAGCATAGTGGCTTATTTATTCATAGAGCTTATTCTTTAAATAAAACAACCTTTATTGACCATAATCAAATCAAAACCTGATTTTATTATAAGTCTAATTTTTAAATTGGCAAACTACTTGCAGAAGTTCAGTTTATATATCACTGGGAAGAGAACATTTCTTATTTTCTAACTAACATCAAATAAATTCCTTAAAACTATTTATCATAATAATTTTTATAATGCAAGTTCTATTAATACAAATTAACAGTTATAAATAACACTGCTCCAGACATTTTTTTAAAAAAGCACTTCTGTTCCATCAAGAAAATAATTTAAAATATAGAAAATAATTGACTCAAAGAATCCTATAATAAAAAAAAGTTGCTTCTGAGCACTAGCTTCCTTTTTGCAGTACAACAAGCTCCGAATTTGGATTAACAGTATGTCCAATTAAATATCATATGACTTTTTATACTTGCACTCACTATATGTTTTTAAGAGCAGAAGTTAGCTATGCAAGCTTTACTCCAGATTCATCTATTATAATCTTGAGTATTAATTGATATCAAGTAATAGTGCTATAATCCACATCTCCAGCATAATTTTAGCCATTGACCATTCTTTATAACAAAGTCCACTATTCATTTACTAATATGAGAATGTCGACTACAGCATGACCATATAATTTTCTTTGATTACTCATATTAACTTTAAAATATTATTGTAGTAATATAATAGATATTAGCAAAAAATAAATTACAACATACTTCAGTATTTTAACTATTATAGTGTTTTTGTTAAATCTGAAGGTCATTATATATCAAACCTTAACTTGGAAGTTATTTAATTTCTTTACAACAGTATTAACAAGTTAATAGAAAATGACAAATGATATATAAACACCAAAGTGGTAGACAAAACACAAAGGTTGTGAATCTGTCATTTTCTCTCTTTTTGCTTAATTGCTCTAGAATCAGTTTTGGAACATTTATCTCTATTTCTTATTACTGAGCTAAATGTTACTTATCTATGACAACTATTTTTAGAATTGAATCTAAACAAATAAACTACTATTTCGAGTATAATGTAAAAGCAATACATACTAAAAATTCTTACGTTTATATTTTGCAAGAAAGATATCCACAATGCTTAATTAATGAGAGTAAAACTGCAAATAACATGAATCTTGATAATATTTTTTATTATAAAATAATGAATTCTTTTCAGTGAATTTCAATAATAAAAAAGACTGTCCTCTGCTAAACAAAAATATACAGCATCATTCTGCAGCAGTTAAATGGCTGCAAACTCTGAAATAAACTTACAATATTAATTTTTTGTGAGTTCATATTTATCCAGCATAACTTCCAGATTATCAGCATATAAAAGTAAAAATTACAATCAAAGCTAAAATAAATATTCTTGAAGTTTAATAATATATCTAATAACACTCCAGACTATAATGATAGTTGGTACCAATTTTTGCATCAAGAGAATGCTACAAATAAAAAAAAATACTATTTCAAGTAATAATATTTAGACTAAATTATCATATCTTCCCAGCATGAATTAGAATCAGGATGCCTCATTATTATCAAAGAGAGAGAGAGAGAAAACAAAATTGTAAAATAGCTAATAAAAATTTAAATGTTACCACTAAACATCACATGATAACCATTCTTTATGCTACTCTGTGTAAAAATAAACATGATTTTAATTCCATATAATATATTAGATGACAAAATAAAGATAAAACTAAATCTTAAGTTTTGTTTGTTTTTTTATTTCATTAGCATTCTAAAATTCTTTATGAAGTTCTAAGTTTGTTAAAAGATTAGCTGAAAATAGGTTTTTTATTGTGAACACATATTTCAATAACAGGATTTTGATAACTTAGCTTTTTCATTATTATAAGACTTTCTATCAAAACATATTGTATGGAGAGTCTGCTACCGCTGATTATAAAGATTTTCTAAATAATATAATTAGGCTTTTCTGATTATTTCAATAGTGAAGTATTATGTAGGCAAAGTTAAGCTATTTTATTGTAATGTGCAGAGAAATCTTTAAATCAAAAGAGATCAATAAATGGACAAACACATAGAAAAATATGTTTATTAATGCATCGGCTATTGTTTATCTAGTAATTTTCATGGTGTATAGCTTCAACTTCTATTTATTTATGTTTATCTTACTATTTATTATTCATTTCTATCCTGAAACTATACAAACACTGTAATACAATATTTTAATTTTGTTTGGATAACATTCTTTTGCTAATGAGAAACTTTTCGTATCGCTCTGCTTTTAGAACATTAAGTAATTTAAAATTCCATCACAAGCATCATCCTAATCTTTATAACTGAGAGAAAGCTCACCTGCTTTCATTTCTACACACAAACACACACGAAACTTGTATATTAAACGTTAAATATCCATATATATATATATATCTTTAAATAATTTAATAACATTATTTGTTTCGTTATTCAAATGTTATCATTCACACTAATACAGCTTATTATTATCTATATTATATATACGCAGCCAATTTGTCTTTTATCACTTCTACAAATATTTGCATTATTAATCTTAGTAAATTATTTAAATAAATAAATAATATATACTGACTAAGTTCTTTGCCTAAGAAGAAGCCATAATCATCATAAAATAATAACAGGAATAGATCTGAGGTAAGTATACGCGTAAAAAACTAATCAACGAGCTAAAGATTTTAATCACCATGAAAGTATATGCGTTAAAAACTAATTAAAGAATTAAGGATTTTAATCACCATGAAAATACATTTTGTATTTGCATAAAAAATTCATAAACTAAAAACAAAAAATAATTTTGTAATTATATTTTTATTTTAAACAATCAATAATATATTTTTTAAAAAACGGATATTTATTATTGGTTTAAAACATCCTAAATAATAAAACTTAAGTCATAAAAATATTAAAGTATTAATGTCAAATCATCATATATACTGTTTTTGTGGAGGCAAAAAAATTATTTGAACAATTTGCCATCAGATGTCATTACTATTCAGTTGCAGGAGTTTTTTTTTTTGTTTTTTTTTTTTAAAAAAATAATAATAATAAATTATTTCAGCTCTATAAAGCTGTAAAACCTTGTATATAAAATGTCATTACAAAACACATATTTTAAGCATTATTAGTGTAAAATTATACACACCTACTATCGTCAAATTTTTTATTTAAAAATAATTTACATATTTTGTTTTTTCAATATACGAAAGGAAAAAAATTCCCTTCCAATAATTTACTATTCACAAAATTTTCGACTTTCGTATATATTGCTAAATTTTTAATTTTATTGGTAACAATGTTAAAATATATAAGAATATAGTAATTTTATTAAAATTACTCTCTTATTCAAATACTGCACATCAATACTATAAATAAAAAAATTTTTAAATGCTTCAGTTAACCTGGATTTAAAATGGGTTTTTAATTGAAGAACAAGTATATATGTATATTTTTTTTTAACCAGTTTCCATATATTACAAACGTAGAGTTAATACACTATTTTTAAATTACTTATAAAAAAGTCGGACATATATAGTATTACTATGTCTATGTGTATAGCGATGACCTTTTGTTTGAATATAGCAAATCAAATTATATTATACTGCAGATGTTTATAAGAGAGTACACAATTTTATGCACAATTTAATTTTTTGTTTTTAGCCTTACTACGTGAAACGACCAATTAATTAGTGAAATAAATAATTATTTTATTTTCAAAATTTGAAACATCAGATTCCAGGATCATAAATCGATTGATTTATAATTTATTTTTTTAATTAACTGAAAGAAGTACGGTATTTGTTTGTTTTTTCTATTTACCATATTTCAAGACCATTATTATTATTTCTACAATAATTTGACAAGATTGATAATTTTGAATAATAAATCATATAATCAAGTAGCTTAAGAGATCACATGATACCTGATCATCAAAATAAATGATTCAAAAATTGGCTAAATTGAATTTGTTTTTGATTTTTTGTTTTTACTTTTCTCAGCTGGGAATTCATCCAAAAATCTTTAACTTTTAAAGCATCCATTTTCATTACAGAACTAAAACACACAGAGTAAATTACTGAATAAAATAATAGTTGTGAAAAATGATTATAAAAATAAAGGACTCAGTTAATGCAAGTTTGAAAACTTCACTCGAATAAAAGTGTTGAAAACTTTTAACACTTCCTAGTGTTTGTGGTCCTAATTTTTTTTTTTCAATTGAATATATCTAGTGGATAAATCTAGAATCATTTTCCATAAGATGCAACTGAAAATTTTACTTCGCACTATATTTGAATTAAATTTGTTTTTGTTTTATAAAAAAAATTGTTTGAAAATTTCATGTTAACTTTTGTATCTTTGATATGTTTTCTGAAATTAAAGTTTATACTGTAATTTTCTTTTTAAATTGTATTACTACTGTAAAGAACTGACTCTTAAACTATTTGTACAGTTGCCAAATAAAATATTGAAGCTAATTGCTACTTTTAATTATTTTAACAATAGATATCAATCAAAATAACTAATACTAATATAACTAAAGCATTAGATAAATAAATAAAATACTTTAGAAAAAGCTTGGAAAATCGATTCTTATAATAAAAAAGAAATCGGTATATTCTTTTTAATAATGATTTAAGAACTAGAATCCCAGCATTCCATCACTACATTTTTTATTTCTATTAATAATAATTTTACTGATGATTCTTTAAGCAGCAGACTTCATTACATACTACTGTCATAAATCAGATAACATCATTAAAATATTCAAAAACATTATATTTAGTTCATGCATAATTTAATAATAGTTATTTTTAAAGAAAGTTTTATATAACAAATAAAAAAAAGATTACTGATGAATTTTATAAAAATGTGAATAAGTGTGAACAAAATTCAAACTTTTAACAAACAAAAAAATATTAAACTAGAATAATTACTAATTAACAGTGTCATATATAAAGTCATAAAGGCCACATGCATTCCATGGATCAACAGGGTATTCATGTCTATTACAGATCAGCGCGATAGCTTTGCACTTGCAGGCAGTTGCCCAGGATGCGGGTTCGCGTCCCGGCCGATGCTATGACACTTAAAAAAAAAAAAAATGGAAACATGCTGCTTTTACATATATTTAAATAAATCATACGGTATAATATAAACTGAGCACTTATTGCATATATGTGTAGAGATGATAATCTGGACCAACTGATGATTGCTGGTTTAGCATGAAATATGTATATAGGTGATTATTTATCTTTTCAACATATATGTGTTCAAGTATATCAGTGTTATGAGATAGAGTGAAGGGTGGTGGGTCGTGTGAATATCTGTGTTCCTATACCCTATATATTACATATATTGATACAGGTATATAATAAGTCTGTATTTAAGTTACAAAATATTTTTATATAACAGCAATAATATATATAATAATAACAATCATACACATAAAAGCTCTTTTTAGAAAATATTAATTTTGCTCTTTCAATGTGCTTGAACTATTTTACAATTAGGTCGTACTTTTAAAATAGTTCAAGTGCAGTGAAAATAGTTAAAAATTAATATTTGCTGAAAAGAGCTTAAATGTGTATGATGATGATTATTATTATATATATATTATTGCTGTTATATAAAGATATTTTATATTATATCACATTTTATGATTTATTTAAAACAATTTATATTGAGAACATTAAAATTTACTATGCCATAAATAAAATAAATTAGGCTACAATATAAAATTTTATAAATCATTTTTAAACTTAATGTAAACATAATAACATTAAACTTTCTAAAGTGTAATATATTTTCAAATTCCAACATAATTATTCTACAATTCTCTGGATTCCTTATAAATGTATGTAAAATTGTAGGAAAAAGTATTTCTATTATGGATGATAGGTAATATGATAATTGCAGTATGACCTGATTTTTGGAAAACAACAGAGGTCTGTGTTATAAAGTTATATATATATATTGTAACTTCCAGAGAGTGATCAAGTAACCATAAAGTAAAATGTAGGTCTAAACACAGATCTAAATCAGTACAAGATCTCTAATGCATTAAATAAACATATAACTTCAGGTAAGTCCTCTCATGGGCTGAGTGAACAATATGACTAAATAAGTCCTCCCATGGACTAAACACACAGAAATTAATACATTATACAAACAATAATAATGAATAGTAATAATAATCTCAGGTTCTTAAATATTAAATAATTCAGTTGTAAAGAATGCTTACTTTGCAATGATAATTTAAAAATAATAAAATAATTTAGGTTTTTCTACAAACTAGCAGTGATAACAACAATGAGACTCTTATTTTCTTAACTACTTCTCAATGCTTTCTTTAGATTTATTTAGAGTTTGGTTTAAACATACTATTAACTAGCAGAGATTGACACTTTTTTTGTTGTTGGTTCTTAAAGCACCAGCCAAATAAAATCAAGTTTTCTTATCTAGAATAATTATCCAACAACAGCAAAGTAAAGTTGATGCAGTAAGTAAAAGGGCATTTCATTGTATCAAACACATCACTAAATACTCTAACAACAGTAATCTTATATAAATTGATTGCATGAATTGTATCAATATGACAATTTCAAAAATAATATTTATTCTTATATACATTTTACATGTTTACTATTTAAATGGATTTTCTGATATATGAATGTGACAGATTACAACAGATATAGAAATGTAATCAAAGAATAAAATCAATAGTTATTACAAAGGCTAAATATATTTTGCTTTAGTTTACAATTTAACAAACAATATAAATTATTTACTACTACTATTTACAATAAAAATAAATTAAAGAAACTTTTACATCAATTAATACATGTTAGATATAATGCACATATAATATATTATACCTGTGGTATATTTAGATTATACAAATAAATAAATAAAAATCAGTGGCACATACTAAGGGTAATGAAAGCATTTGAATGGACTAATAGTATAGTTGTAGCTAATAATATAAGATATGCCTACATTGAAATTAATGCACAATTTCTTAATATATAATTTAAATAATATAATACAAAATAGTATGCTGTATCAATCTTAGATAATTAAAGCTTGTGGAATAGAGAGATACAAACTTAATACATTACTCAACACATAATCATTTGAAATATATATATATAGTAAGAGAATAGGGGAGTATAATCATATATATATATATATATATATATATATATAGTAAGAGAATAGGGGAGTATAATCATGCAAATATCTTTTGTAATACAATTTATCTCAGTATTTATGGGCAATGATGATGAGAAAACAAGTCTATACTAAAGAGGGCAGAGCAATACTGGTTCAATGTATACATATACAAGCACCCCATTAGTATCTACCACCAACATAAGGAAAGGCCTAGTAAAATGATAAATCATCAACATAATCGCCACAATAAATACATGATCAAAAGCAGAAATACCAATAATGAAAGGAATGCATTAAGATAATATTTAATTGGCAAATCTTAAACCACATCTCATATCTATAAAGCATATAGCAAAATGTAGTCAAAAGACTGTTACAAATGTTTATATAAAAGATGAATATGTAGTTTATTTTAAAGTTACAATAATAATAATAGAGGTTATACTCCAATAGAAAGCAAAATATCCAATATATATCAAAATAGCAACCCTATCCTTATGAACATTTATAAAACATACATAAGTTCCCAGCTGTTGTCTCTCAAAACACAATAAACATGAATAAAACCCATTTACATGCATCCCTTTTAAATATATATTTATATATGTTAGATATACCCAAATAAAAAACAAAATAACATGAGATTAACAAAATATTAAAGGCACATAACATTTCAAACATTATAATAATAAAGTATAAAAAACATTAAAAAATCTTCAGTGGTTTTCTCTTTTTCTTCAGAGTGAAAATGATTTTCCCTCAAATTGTAAGTTTGATTACTTTAATGACTGTTTATCTTGTTTCACTTATTTAAGAGCACATTTTCAAGAATGATTTCAAATGATCATATATGTTTTCATTGGGAGATTGGAGATTTTTTCATAATAATGAGTTCACATTAAATAACATAATACAGCAGGAAGGTAATGTCTTTTGAAAGATTTAAAAAATAATGTTGACTTTAAAATGGAACTTTTATCAGCATGTCACAATTCTACAAAGATTAAAGCGATTGTTTACTTTAAGAAAAAATTGAATATATCTTGTAATGAAAATATATATTAAAGTTGCATCCAAACAATAATAGTTATATACTTTATATGGGCATACTATAATCATGACAGATAAGTTATAAATGCATAATATAAATGAATTATATTAAATAGGTTGTAAATGTATATATCAGAGCAGGTGTACTAATATAACAAGTTCATTATAAACCAATACACATATCCAAATGTAATTATTTTCATATTAAGATATTATAAAGCAAAGCATATATTCAAATACAGGTGTAAAAAAGGCAAGATATAATAAATATAAATCCATA
Source organism: Epiperipatus broadwayi (assembly GCA_028023455.1). Lineage (NCBI taxonomy): Eukaryota > Metazoa > Onychophora > Udeonychophora > Euonychophora > Peripatidae > Epiperipatus > Epiperipatus broadwayi. The sequence goes on along the minus strand of JAQFVV010000053.1, from coordinate 5,169,527 downwards.
ATTATATTTTATAATGTGTTATAAACACCTTAGCTATAAGTTAATCAAATAAAATCAATATAGTTCATGATAAAAATAGTATAATAAGTTTCTAGTTCCAGGTAACACATTATAATAAGATTGGGTAAAATTAAAAAAGTTTGCAAGATAATAAGACATATAATATCTCTGATTGAATTGTTAAAGTTTCAATTCCTGTCTCCATAGAAAAGTGCTTTCTTTTCCCCAGTTTATAGAAATTTAGAGAAATTAAAGTAAAATAGCATAACTTGAAAGAAGGCTGATTGCTCCAATAAGTCTCCTTTAACTGCACATATTGTTTTGAACTCCAAAACAATTAAAACATAATTAATTTGATTGTAGAATTTAGCAAGCAAAATAATATTAATGTGACCAATTGATGGAGATGATGAAGAAGTGCCATTATGCTTTTAAAATTGCCAATCTATACTCCTTTGAGAGTGACATGTGATTTCAATTAATTGACAGGAATTTAAAAAGATTTGCATCAGAAATGATTTACATATAATTTAAATAAATAGAGAGAAAAGTGATTTAGGTATTTTTTTATAGTGAAAGTATATTTTTTCTTTTTTTTTTTTATAATACAATTATTCATTAGTTAAAACAATTGAAGTTAAAGTTGACTAACTTCAGATAGTAATAAGGAAATCAAAAAAACTTTTTTTTTTGTTTTAATAGGAAGTTAACAACAGATAAATTTATGAAAATTAGGTTTAACTTTTCAAAGTCAGTGATTGGATAGATAGCAACCTAGGTACTGGCATATTCTTGATTAAATAATAAAATAGAGCATTAAGTTACTTAATTAACTTAATAGAGATAATAACAGCTAATCTTTTAGAATTATAACAACAACAAAAAAAGATTTTACATACTAGATTGCCTCTGATTACGTGTTATATTATTTCCATCATCTAGTTTCATTCTTAATGTTTTTTTTAAAAATTCAAACTTTCTACATTTCTAAATACATACAATACCTAGTAATAATATGTAGAAAACATTTCAAATGGTATTATTCTACTCTATTCTTCGGATATTGTTGGTCTGATCTTTAATAACTAGAAAGAAATTAAAATGATAATATTCATATCCAAGAACACTTAATTTTTTTTAAACTAGGATACTCTTCTAAAGACCTCAGTCAATAGAAATTTTATATATTTGTCTGTAAGGGTACTCTTCATTTTTTTAAAGTTAATAAGTGGTTTCCAAACTATATAAATTATCACACTAAATTGATTTATGAGTTATTTTAACATATGAACAGCTCCTTAAAAATTTTTACTTTTTAGTTTGTCTTCTCTACCTAATATTCTTGTTTTTTCCTAATATAACATATGCTGTTTTAGACACAATTATTTTTTCTTCTTTAATTATTGTTTTATATTGTTTAAAATCGTTTTTTGATGAAATAACTAGTTTTACTGATATATGTTCTTCCATCTTCATAGGGTATTTTATAGAAGCAGTTACTATTTTTCAGTATTTCAAGTTTGATTTTGTAGAAGTTAGAATCTCTCACATTGCACTATAGCTTTAGAAAGCTATTTTGTATTATATTGATTGCAAATTTTCTTTAGTTAGTGAGCTAACTCTAGTCTGTATGGATAGACTGCAATACCTATCATTGTTTTATTTTCTTTAATATTCCTTTTTGTTGTCTAATTAAAAGTTTTTTTAATGATAACTGATGGATAACTATTCTTCATGAGAGCTTTGTTCTTTTCAAGTTATTGACTTTCAAATAAATTTCTTTTGTTCTTTTCTGTGATGACAATATACTTCCACATTGAAGATTATATCTTATATATGAGTTTTCCAGTAAACACTAGTTCTGATTTTCCATGCTAGTTTTTGTTCTTGTTCTGATACTACTTTATCCCTACCAAAAATCCAATTTTGCTATATTGATTACATACTCAGTGGTTAACCAAATGATGAAACATTATCACAAATATTCTAGACATACATCAACAACATATCTTCTTAAATTAAATTCATAATAAAATTAAAATAAGAACAAAAACTAGTGTAGGAAAATAAAAATTAGTGTTTACTTAAAACTTCAACATATCGAATACATACAATCATAACAGAAACACAAAAACTGCAATTATAATATCACTATAAAACAGATCAAAAGAAGTTTATTCAGAACCTACTGATTTAGAAAACAAAAACAAACTCTCATGAAAAATAGCATCTTAAATAAGCAATAAAAATATAAAAAAAAAAACAATGAGAAGTAACTGCAGAATATTCATATATACCAGTGATATAAAAAAAAACTGAAGAAAATCTGCAATCAATATAATAACAGAACTGCTTTGATGAAACTATACATCCCATTGTAAAGCAATTAAAAAATAGAAAATAATGGGTGGAGGAAATAAGCCAGTTGTATCTAAAATTTCAGATTATGCATCTAATAATGTTTTATTGAGAACACACAAAAATATTGAACAGGGATGGGGAAAAGAAGAAAATTTAAAGAAGCCTTTCACATACAAATGTCAAATAAATCTATAAGGCAATTAGTAGCCTTTGGAAATAATTCATTATTCTTAAAAGAAAAAAAAAAGGAAAAAATCAAGCTGGCACTCATAGATATGCATATAAACATTTTATTGACTGTTGTCTTTGGCAGAATAACCTGATTGGTTAGAGTATCATATCAAATTCAATAATTATAAATCTATGGGTCACCAGTCCAATTTTTATATCAGCTATCATTGGTCAGGTTAGCAACACTTGAAGAATAAAAGAGATGGTATCATACAAAATATGCTGTGTATCAACCTGCATGTTATTACTTACAATTTAATGTACTTGGAAAGTATAAATAAAGTTTGTGTCTCTGTAAAAACATATAACAATTCAACTATATGTTAAAAATAGTCTAATATTTAATTACAAACATAATGTATTAATAAATATGCATATATTTGACATATTACTTGATGTCCATTGCTTATAAGCATGCTTTTGTGTTTATTTTTTCTCATAATCAAAATTATTAAAGATCTTATCTCCAAAATATACAATATTTTCTATAAATAAGACATTTATTTTATATAGCATGATGATTTTATAAACTGTAATACCAATAAGCTAATGCACATGCACTTTGAAGATGTCACTATATAAATGAATACTCCCGTTTTTTCAAACACAAGATAAAGTCTTTGGGAAAAGAATATTTTCTATAATAAAATTTTATAAATTTTTAATTTTTCTCTTTATTTTTTTTAAAACATTGTTATTTTTATTTAGGCTTTGTTTATGTACTGCTATATCCTATTTCTTCCTGATTTAATATCTTTAATGTGAATTTTAGTGTTTTTTCAATAATTGTTTAATGCATATTTTAAATTATTTATTCTCATTTTATGCATTAATAGTTCTTTGCATTTTTTGTTTTTCTTCACTCTTTTTAGATGTATTATGAATATGCTTGTATAATAATATTTAATCTCTTTTTCAATATTCTTTTCAATTTTAAACCAGTTTCCAATTTTTTTAACACTTTCATATCATTGATATTTATTATAAATTTAGATAAAGCTTACCATGACTTTTCTACCTTTCTCTGCATTAAGGTAATCTAATAAAATCTGCTGCATGGTACTCCAACCTTTTCTAAGCTAACTTATTCATCTATAAAATATTTTCTATCAAGATCTATGCTTCATAATGAGTTCTCATTCTATCTTTAAAGAGTTTGTTAACAGATACATCAAGTGACACATTATATGATTGGAGTTGGCAAATAATACCTATTGATATTATTACCAGATTATAGTTTTTTGATTTTACTTTAAGCTTAATCTATTAAATATCCCCAGAAAGTGTCTATTACTAGCATGCTTTGTTTGTTTAAGTGCCAGATCTCTTTTCCCAAACATTTTAAAATTAATCTTTTATCAATTCTGTTAACATCCAAGCAGGAAAACAATTTTCTTGGGATAGTTTTTTGTTTAAAATAATAAAAGATAGCAATTTGTCTCCATCAGTGATTATAGACAACATTACAGTAATTTGTGATTTTTTATGTTTGCTAGTTATAATTTTAATTTGTTTTGCTTCTTTTTTGTTTACTGTATAATGTCTTGGCATATCAAGATTGACTCAAACAACATTTAGACAGTTTTCTTAAATTGATTATTTCACACTGAAAACTAAAAAGCTTATTCTCATAATCTGTAAGTTACTTTTGAATTATTGTAATTCTTCTTCATAATGCTAATCCTTTTCTTTCATAAACTTTTCACATCATCCATGACTTGCTTTAAACATTCTGCCAATATTTTTAGTATACTCTCTGGATTTAATCATAACTGTCTCTCTTTTCACTGGAAAATCCTTACGATGTAATGATTCTATTTAAGATAAAACATCTACATCAATTGCAGTACATCTTCCTTTTTTAAACCCTGAGAATGATTGTTCATTGTTTTTACACTAAAATAGCATATTTTTCACGGCTCTCCAATGATGAACATTACTTTTGTAACAGTAAATCTTTTACTGGTTACACAATTTCTAATTTCTTCAGCCCACAACATAACTTTTCTTTTGAAGTCATCATTATAAGTAAACCATTTTTCAATCATTAAAAATGAGTATGTATAATAAAAAAACTCAAAATATGGACAAATAACACAAAAATTCTATGCAGAAAGAAAATATTAAACTATTCCCTTCCAGTGAATATCAATGAGTGTAATACTACTATGCACATGTGTACACAATTATTGGGAAATATGACATTGAGAGAAATAAAATGTTAAAATACCAATATTGTCTTTGACTTATCATAGTATGGTAATAAAAAGAACTCAAAATTAAAATACATCCAGATACCACACAATTCTACACAACTGCTATCAAACAGCTACTGGATTAGCTCATAATAATGTTAACTTCTATCAATAAGTGTAATACTATAACATCAGTAGAAATGTATTCCTTTTACAGGTCCCAAATTTGGGGGAAAAGTGCATCTTATATTCAAAGTAATACAGTATTTTTTTGTTTTTCCTTTCTTGCTGAAACCAACGAATAACATGTGATTAAATACAAAGATAATAAAAACAATAACTAATATCATAATACACACATATCATTGAATTCTAACATCTCTTCTGTTTACATTTTATATAAAAGATTTTTTTATTACAGAATAATTTTATGATATGAATAGTATTTGTTTGTCAGATCATATCATAAATGACTTTGCTTGTACTTTTGTCTAATATTATATATGGTCTTCCAATAAAAGTATATAGACAATAAATAAATAACATGATAATAACATTAAAAAATTGCTAAGCCCATCTTCATTGCATAACATCTTTATTAAAGTGATCACACACTGTCTGTAATTATCCATTATTAAAAATCAAAATGTATAAATTCAAACTTTTTAAACTGCAATAAAATGTGTTTTCCTGAAGTTTTGTGTATGACAGTGTTTTAGTTGTATTTTCATATTGGACTATTTCCATCATCTAATATGAGTATTGAATGCCTTTAGAAAAATTTAACTTTATTTAAATATTCCAAATACATTCAACTGTTAGTAATAGCCATCAAACAGATTAGTATATGCACAACATTTCAAGAGGTGTTATTATCCCCTCTTCTTTAGGTGTTGCTGGCCTGACCAGTGACAATACTAGCATGGGATTTGAACCTGGAGCCTTAGATTTTTGAAATGCTCTAACCAACTAAGCCATCTTACCAAAGACAACAGTCAGTAGAAACTTATCTATGAAGTTTCTCCTGATTCTTCCACTTTTTCCTAAGAGCAAAGTTGATTAATGATTTCCATACATTATGTATAGTAACACTAGGTTGTTTATGGGATTCCTTGCCATTGTTATGTGAGCAGTTTCATTAAATTTTCTTCTTTGTATCTTTTCTTATCTATCCAATATTTTTGTATTTTCCCAATTGAACATATGTTCATTGACACATACATATTATGCTACCTTAGATACATCTGTTTTCCTTCTTCTAATCATCAGTTTGTGTTCTTGCAAGCACTTTTCAATGGGAAGACAGGTCTCACCAATATATGTTTTTCCACATTCACATGGTATTTTATAGATGCAATTTTTTTTCTGCATTTCAAGTTTAGAATTTGTAGCTGTTAGAATTTTTCATAGTGTGGTATGGCTCTGGAAAGCTGTTCTGATGTTATACTGATTGTAGATTTTTCTTAATTTGTCTGTTATTTTTGGGATGTATGGGTGCATTACAGTGCCAATAATTATTTTTTTCTTTTCATGATTCTTTCCACAAGTGTGTATGAGTAATTAATAAATACTATGGTAATAAATTTCCAGGCTTTCAATGCTGAGCATTTTTATCAAAGCAGGATTAGTCTTGTTTTGATAAAAAAAGCTTTGTGTCAAAATCTTGGACTAGCAATTTTTTAAATATATTCTCTATATGGCCTTGTATATGAATCATAAAACTTTTCATTAATTTAAGTTCATTTGAGTTCTAATTAATATCTGGTTTCCTACTAGAGATTTTGCAGTTTTCTTTTAGTATATTTTGATTTATGCCTAGTTTCATTCACCAAGTGTTTACTCTGGCAATTTTATTCTGATATGTAACAATAATATTTAAGATAGCAGAAAAAGTGGTTTTAGTTAAATACAGAAGCAGAGCAACTTTATCAATCACACGCCTGTAGATCAAGGTTATACAAATCTTTTATGCTAAGAAAATCTTTTCCTAATATTTTCTACACCATTATACTTAGTCTTTTAAATTGCTGACTTGTGGAACAAAAGCTTCAACAGCCTTAAGCAGCACTAATATTTTCTACCACTATGCAATTTTCTGCTATAACTAACTTTACTTTTTCATCCATGTGAGGTATCTAAAAAGAATTTCCAAGAATGGTCTTCATCTATAATTGTGTTTATTATTGTAAAATTTAAACTAAACATACTCTGTACTATAACTTACAATCTGGATTCTTATATTTAATATAGTCTCAGGAATTTTACTTGTTTTATCAGTTATATAGTGTTAGTTTTTTTTCCTCCCACTTTTATCGACAGATATTATTTATTTTAAATCTGTATCTAGTTTTCTTTGCTTCAAAATAAATCTTTAATTTTATCTGAAGATCTTCAACTTTTCCATTTCTTTTGAATCCTGTTCAGAAGTCTTTCTTATATAAATATTAATTCTTCATTTGTGATTTTATACATTCCCTGGAAATCTTTTCATATATTTTATATATATATATATCATGTTCTTCCCCTTTTATACTGTCAGAATTATTTTCCAATTCTTTAGAAGAATATTTTAGATTCTTCACTTAACTCTCTGCTATGTATCAAATGAAATTGTTGTTTAAGATATTTGAATTAATAAATATGTAACTATTTTTGTAATTCAGTTTTAGTTGAATTCCAGTATTTCTTGTTTTATTTTATCTTGAAATTGGTTAAAAACAAGTACTTTATCATATATACTTTTTGGATTACTTCTATATTGACTATGTTTCAATAAAATTTTCATGAACATAAATTTGAAGTTTTTAATTTTCTTTTGTGCTTATATTGATTTTCTTTAAATCTCTATTAAGATTTCTTGAATATTTTTTGCATTACTTTATCATTCTTTTTAATAGACCTTTCTCTTATATTTTGTCATGAGATTCTTTTAGGATCTTTCAAAATTTATTAAGTTTGTTGTGATTTTCTTCTGCACCTGATTTTGAAATTCACTTTTTGTTTCAGCAATTGTAAGAATAATAAAAATCTATAATTATGGTATATTATCATTCACAATAAATATTTTTAAATAATAGTTAAAATAAGATAATTGTTCATAAATGAATTTTTAAAAATCACATGTATTCATGCAAAAAAGAAATAGAAAAAAAAAAGTTGTCTTTTTATAATGTTTACCCAGTTTTGTTTTCCACAATAACTAATCCTTTTAAATAAATTCATCTTCAAATATCTTACATCTATATCATTTATCAATATTTTTTTTAATTCACCACATGCAAACAAAAATAATAATGAATATCACCAATTTTTTAAATTTTACTTTTATTAGTGTACAATTTTACTACAATGTCAACTTTCAATTTATACAAATTAACATTAAACACATATCTGTAAAAACTTATTTAGCCTTGACAAAAGATAGCCATTTCATTTCATTATTGATTAATTTATTTAAGTTATTAAAATTTATCTGGTATTATACAGACACACATACAATATATATTTAAAAGGATCTCCCTACTTATATAGTTTGGCTTACTTACATATGGATTTATGGCAAAGGTGCACCTGAAGAAAAAGTAAACTTACTTAAATTTGATTTATAAAGATTCATAAATTAGATTACTATGTGTAAGTTAAGAACTGTCTGTATAGTACAGATCTTTTTATTGAAAATATCTCTATATTCACATGAATGATTTTCCTGATTGAAATATTTAATTAAAGAAGTTTTATCTTAAAATTTATTTGAAATATCTGAAGATTATTTTTATTATATAATGAATGGTTTTTTTCTTAAGTTTTGACAAAGACCATAATTTATTTTTTTAAAAACAATCAGAAATGAATTGAATTATTTAATAAAATCCATCTGCAGTTAAAATCGAATAGTTTACTACATTATTATAGCTAATTAATTAGTTATGCTAATTAATTAAATAAAGGTACTTTTAACAGGATTTTAATAAAACCCATCCAATTGATTTGACGTAAATGAATTAGAGTTACAATCATTCTAATTATTATTCTGATTCTAATTTTAGAGTTAGAAAAATAGTAAAACCTGGTGATGAGAATCTCTGAACAAAGAGAGAAGAGTGTCTAGAAGTGAAAAACAGGTGGGTAGTCTTTTACATGAAAAATACAGTGATTACAAATAAAAATCATTAAAAAGTCAGATTGGTGATTTTTCTAACATTAAACTGCAGTATGAAAGTCAGGTTTATGGGTTTGCTCTCAGATATTACTGAACAAAGTGCAATAATTAAAAAAGGAAACCAAGTTGATGATCTTGCTATTCATCCAGGTGAAAAAAGAGCAGTGGCTCAATATAAAATAAACATTAAATAAGTATTTGAACATAATTAATAAACAGTTTTATATTTCAATGATAGACTATTTGTAAGTTTTATTGCTATAATCTGTAGCAAATAGTGAAGGATACAAAGAGTTGTTCTTTTATTATATTTCATATTTTCTAAAAAAAAAAAAGGAGTATTTTAAAATTTTAATTTTGATATATATGTTTAAAAAAAAGATATAAGATTATTTAATTTTTATTCCTGAAATTATAGATTAATAAGAAAGAGTCAAATAAAAATAAATAATCTCATGGATTTATTACTTAGTAGTTTACTTATCAATCTGAAGATGTTACACTCTAGTATCAGACATTCTACCCTTGCATTAATCCATGCAGGGTAGGTCAAATGAATTTGCTACAAAAATTAAAATATGAAATAATAGTTATGAAGATAGGTATATGAAAAATGAGTGTATTGCAACTTTACCACGTGTCATTTTTTTAAAGAAAATAATACTTTTTAAAATTTAATATTATTTAACATGTTTAAAGAATCTCCAATCTTTTACATAAAGAATATATCATATAAATAATATTTTATTAGAGAGATGAGAGTGTTTTGTTTTAAACTTAACTGAGATTTACTAAGTATTTCTTAATAAGATTTGGAGTATTTGAAGTGGGAGTGTAATTTAAGATTGGTTATCAAGTAAAAACTATTCTGTCTCAAGTATCAATTTTAAAATATTGACGTAAAATTTTAAAAACATATAATTTAAAGCAATTAGGTATAATATTATGTTTAAGCTAATTGTTTTAACAATAAAGCTTATATTTCAATAAATATTTTTTTTATTCTCACTGAATATATTAAGTGTTTATATTAAGCAGATAAAATTTTAAATTGTTTCACATGGTTTAACACCGTTGGAGAATTATAGACTCAATGCTAAAAGTGCATTGATTAAGCTTAGGTTGTTATTTCTGGTGTTACAATATCCTATCTTCAGGAATAATTAATTATTCAATTAGTATTTTTAATGCTAAAGATTAAAAAGTAAATCAGTATTATATAATTATTATTAACACTTTAAACTATAAACAATACTCATGAAGATAAAAAATGTCACAATATACATGTTATTTTAATATACATATATAGTTCTAGATTATTTTGTTGTTTTTATTAGTTCATCCCATATCTCAAATCCACCCAATGCTGAAAAGCAGATTATCCCCTTTCAATGCATTTTGCAAACAATTTTCAAAAATTAGAATTATCAAATACTTGGATTTTCACATCCATATTGACTGCTAGATAAATAGTAAGTGATTTATTACAACTTATATGATTTTGTCACTCATATAATACAGAAAGAGAGCAGAACATAATATTTACAATTAAATGGATTTTGAAAAGAGTTACAGATATAGATAATTTTTATTACACCCATTCTCACATAAGCCAGTGGCTGATTTTCGTCCACTATTAACACCTAGTGGAACATATATAAATTCTAATAGTATTATTTTCAGGAGCTTCCATGTAATAAAAGTATAATAACTATATAGCTGACATTTCAGTACAATAACATCCTATCCTATCAAGACTTAATTTTCTCCCTAAAAAGTTGCCAGCATAGATTTAAATTGATCCACATTCTTGAAAAATAATTATACAATCCAAATGTTATAGATTTTCTTCAATACTGTTTGATAAAATATCAGAGTTTTTAAACATTCAAAATATTAAGGATATTCTATAGATTATCATTGGAATTAGAAAAAAATAGCCCATTCATAAATAATTATTAGTTTAACACAGTTTAATTTTTATTTTGAAATAACTTTAAAGTGCATGAATATATATGAGATATTAATTAGTATCATATTCCTATTAATATCTTAGAAGAAGAAAAGTTTCTATAAAGAACTTTATCATTTTGCACTGGAAATAGAAACAAAGACATATGTAAAATTAATATTTTTTTTATTATAAATTCAATAATTCTTTGGTGGTAAAAAAGATAATTTAAAAATTGTTTTCTGGGTGGTAGAAAGCTTTCCTTTATTAACTGCATATAATATCTAAGTATTCAAAACTCCAGGAAATGTATAAAATAAAAAGATGTTCTTTCAATTTATTTAAGTAGCATGAATATAGAATATTCTTGGATAACTTTAAAAATTATTAATTGATGAATTTAAAAAATGAGATTTTCATTTAAATATAGAAACAAGCTTCTAAATAAAATTGACAATAATTTTAAACAATTCTAAAATGAAATATCTTTATGGCAGAAATAACTAATTCCAACATCAGTCAAATGAATAAATTAATGATTTCTTTTTTAATTGTTTTTCTGAATGTAACGAACTAATGTTAAATAACATAATTATAAGTTTGATAATAATCGTATATAAAATTAAAACTTGAATAATATAATTATTAGTTAGTATTGACAAAGAATGAAGCAAATAAAGTGATATAAACTAAAAGAAATATTATATTTGTATGATTTGTGTGTGAGAAATAAATCGTTATTCAAATTTGCAAAGTAGAATGAATATTTTACGACAAAACTAAATAATTAATCTTAAAGAAATAATTTTAAAAAATTTAATTAGCATTAAATAATGAATTGAAAAATTCCTGTTTTAATTAATTAAATCTTTAGTCATTTTTGACTTGAAACGAAAATGAGCACATACCACTGGTTAATTTTTAAAAATTTCAAAACATAATTTCTAAATATTAAATATAAAATAATAATAAAATTTTCTATTAATTAGAAAGTGTCTTGTCTAAAATTAAATTATGAGCTAATAAAACTTTCAAAAAAAGATTTGAAAGAAAGATATGCAAGCAATTTGCTATATTCTATGAAACAACACACATTGATCATAAAAAAAAGTTCATAAAAATAAAAATTTTAGAGTAAAGTATAAGATTATGTGGATAATATAAACAAGTAATTTTACTCTTGTCATAACAATTTAGCAAATAATTGTTTTATTAATTAATAGTAAAATAGTGAATTGTGATACCATATGATATTTCCTGTGATAAGAAACTATTTTGAGCAATTTAATATCAACTTTTATTCCCTCAAATGCTTTGAGAGATTTTTAAATAAAACTAAGAATAAAATTAACATTACGAATAAGTTTGAATTATCTATTGATAAAATGACATGAAGAAAATTTCAGGGTGTTTATTGTAAAGAGGCATTGGTAACATATTTAGTGTAAAGAAAGATAATCCCAATAATTTTCTATTTAATTGATATGGAAATCTTTGATTTAAATAAGAATGTTCTGATTCAATTATTTATCTTAAATTTCTTTGATTGCATTTAAAATACATTTTGTGATGCATGGAACAATAGTCAATAGTCTCAAAACATCAATGTTGAAGTTTATAATGAAAATGAGTCAACCAACTATCCATATGCCTTGAAGCTGGATTATGCAAAATATGATATCATAAATTTATTTTTTTTGTTCTTTATTCATACAAATTTTAATGATGAAAACAATAACTTATTTATTTATCTAAAGCTATACTTTATTGACTCCATAAAAAAGTTTTGAAATGTAGTTTGAAATTAATTAACTTTGCATATATAAAGAAGCATAACAAAAACCTCTAAGCAAAGGTATAAATTGATGCATTTTCACAAACATTCATGACTACAACAAGTTTCTGATCTTAAGACAATAATTTCAATTAATAACCCAAAAACAAAAACGTATTTTTTTTTTTATATAATTTCCTTGACTATTTTTATTGAAAAAGAATTATCAAATATTTGCATTATAGTATTTTAATTGTTTTGTAATATCATAAATATAAAAATTATATTTGAGAAAAATATATCATGATTTATTCTTTAGCTAAAATAGTGACTTATTTATTTTTTAATATTAAACATTATAAAAAATTACTTATTTTATGTTATGGTTACTATAAAATCTCATAGTATCATAATACAATATTTTTTTTCCTCTCCTAAATGATTATGAGAGAATTATAAAAGTTCTCTAATAAATAAGCACAATCATAACTACCCATGCAGGTTAAAACAGTCATAGAATTGTGAAAACCAAAAACTAATGAATGATAAATCTCACTTTTGCTCAATTAATTTTTGCCCTCAACACTTCAGAATTGAACATTATGTAACCATTATAACAATTAATCATCTAGCTAATTATTTAATCAATACTTAATTTCATTAATACAATAAATGTATACATAACGGACACTATTTCATCATTAAAATTCAATGAGTTCTATGATAATTGTCGTAATAAAAATGTGTTCTCTACTAAAATTATTCTAGATCTTTTAACAAAAAGCAATATACAATTGCCCAAAGTAAATTTTTGGCATTTTAAATTAGATTAACCAAAACATAATTACTACTTTTAGAGGTATGTATAGCAATGATATTATTTATAATATTGCTTGTTCAATTAATAATGTGTACATATATTTTAGTGCACCACTTGATATTATCAACTTAGTGATAACTTAATCTTTTAATCTTAGTGATAACTTAATCTTTTTTAATATTACTTAAAAATAAAGAATCAATCTTAAATAATTGCTGGAATATATAAACATAAGTAAGAGGTTACATATTTAGTACCTATAAAATGGAGTTAGCAAATACAAAAATAATATTGTGGAATTGTTAAACATATACAGGTACATGTGTAATCTATCAATTCTATAAACTAGAAAAATTTAAGACCTTAAAGTAAAGATTACTATATATATATATATATATATATATATATATATATATATATATATATATTTACTTTATATATATATATATATATATATATATATAGTAATCTTGTGGACAGAAATTAATCTTCACACATGCCCTATTAGATTAAATTTGCATGCACTCACCTGCCAATAAGTGTTTTAAAAACATAAGTGTAATATTTATGCACATATATTTAATCAAATAATACATGTATAAAAATTAATTTACTTCCACAAGGTTACAATTATATACATCACTAAATTATTTATATATATATATATCATAACAGTATGGAATGATCAGGGGTGACAAGAGTTATAAGGTCATACAATTAGGGTAGCCATTTGTAATGATACACAATTTATTAGGGCTGAATTAGGAGATGGGAAACCATCATCCTCACATTTAATAATCAAAATTAAATATAAAAGGAATGAGTATGAAAGAATAGCAAAGAATTAAACAAACTATAAGTTTGACTTCAACACTACAAAAGAATAATAATAAAATCATACAGCATTATGAACAATTAACAACAAATATCAACAATTAACTTTATGACTGGATTTGAAAGGGGTCTATTTTACACAGAATTATATAGCCACTACCATACTTCAGAAAAAAATACAACACCAAACACTTAAGTGCTAATCTATCACTCATAATAAAAAAATAATACTGAAATACTAAAACATGCTGATCATCATCAATGACCTGGCCATATAGCACCATTAATGTACTGGCCATCTATAAACTTAATTTCTAATAAAAAATAAAATATAGTGTTATCATCTGGAATCTAAATACCAACCTAAACCCATATAACTGTTATGCTGTAATCTAATTCAGAATGCAAGAACTCTATAAACTATTACTAAGAGCAAGAGATAAATAAATAAATAAATAAATAAATAAATAAAGCAGTTTATTCTTAATCACTTTAAATAATTCATAGGTTTACCCTATTATAAGTAAATAGTTTTACTGAGATAATTTAAAAATCCTACAACACTAAGTTGTTTAAAATAAAATCACACACACTGCCAATTCATGCAACAGATAGCTGAATAAAATATATATACAAAATAAACCAAACTTTGTCATAAATTTTGATTTATTATATGAACTATTATAAAGTACAAAAAATTCTCCAATGTTTTGACTATAATCTTTTATAGTCTTTATCAAGAACAACTAAAAAATATATAAAAAAAAACAAACAACATAAATACAAATATTCCACAATAATCCAATACATATAACAACTACAAATAACCCTTACCTTAAAACTCTTCTAACAAGCAATTTTAAATTTCCATTACATTCATTTATGGAAATTTAAGATTGTTAGAAGAGTTTTAAAAGAAGAATCATTTGCATTTGTTATATGTATTGGATTATTTTCGAATATTTGTACTTATATTTATTGTTTTTTAATGTATTTTTTAGTTGTTCCTTGATAAAGACTATAAAAAAATATAGTCAAAATGTTGGAGTATTTTTTGTATTTATAATAGTTCATATAATAAATCAAGATTTATAAAAAATTTTGCATGTGGCTTGTTTTGTATACATACTGAAATGAATGGGCTATTTTTAAAATAGAAGACTGTTTTTTTTGTTATTGATTTAATTTTCAGGATAGAATAAAACATTAAGAGTAAAAAATATTTTTTAGAAGAATTACTTAATAACTAAATGATTAACAATTAAAAAAATGACATGATAGTATAAAATTTTAAATATTCATTTTATCAAAAAAAATTAGTTTCATAAAACTTATAAAATGATTTCTATTCATTAAATTAATTAACTTTTAAATCATTAAGTTATTTCTTTAAATAATCAAATAAGGAAAACAACATTTTCAATATCAGAGATAATAATTTTTGACTAAGCTTAATTAGCTCTTTGTCAAGTTTTTTGGGGGAAAAATAAATGAATGAAAAGAACATGTTTCAAAATAAAAATTTAAATTTAAAAAAAATTAAATTTTCTAAAAAATTCTTTTATAATTTTAAGAAAAATTGAATAGATTAACAAAAATGTTTCACAATTTGAAAAAATTAACTTAATGAAAATATTTAAAATTTTCAATTTTTACATTTATAAATTATTATGTTTATATAAAAAATGTTTTTACTATAAAGAAAATACAGTGTGCACAGAAAAATACCTTTAACCTCTTCTGAGGAGTCCTTTCCAATAATAATTTCCAGTTTTTCCAAGTGAATTTTCTTTTTGAAGGATTCTACACATGTACATGATAATTTGTTCTTTTCCTAGTACATAGCATTTCTAGGTTAGCTAAACTTCTTTTCATTAAAATTTTCAGTTGAGACTAAGATTGAAGACAATGTTTCTTTTAGATTACTATAGGGGTAACTTCTCCTTTACATTTTATTCTAGTAACTCTTGATTCCTTTGTTCAACATTTAGAGTGCTTTTATGTCATAGCCTGAGAAAAAGTGATTTACTTCTTTTGTTTATATATACATTGGGCTATGTTTAATTTAAATGGATGGAGATGATGTTTAGCTTTTAGATAACTTAATACATGGTTTTCATTGTATAAATCATTTATAACTAAACTCATAGTGTACTAAAAGCTTGATTTAAAACATCTGCTGTTTTATGCAACAGCTTGCTGAAGACTTTGCTTCTTTTCTTATTTAGCAGCTAAGTCAGGATTTTTTTCTCCTACTGTCTTCTTCAATAGTTTAGTCAAGACTTGGCTGCTCTTTTCAGCAACTAGGTTAAGACTGACTTCTTACCAAACACTTAGGTCTTCTGAATTATTCCCACACCAAACTCTATCTCAAACCAATAACAATCTGTCTCCAACATGACAATTTTTATAACAACTAATTCATAATTTAAACAGCATTAAATTGTTGCACATGTGCTATACAAAATAATTGACTTATTAACAACTAATTAAATAAATTTTTACAAATGCAATGGTTCAGTTATTTTTCCCCTTAAACATTGACAGTAAAAAACAAGTCAAAAATTTAAAATAGAATCATAAAATTTTTGACATTTCTTTTTTTAATTAAAAATTTTCTTGCAAAAAGAAAAACAAAATAATCAGTTAATTGCACTGATTTGATTTTGTATTGAAGAGAGATAAAAAGTAAAGAAAAAACAATGCTGATAAAAAGTAAAGAAAAAACAATGCTGACTAATTCAAATAAAATTTAACAAAAACATTAAAATCTTATTTCATTTTCATTTTCAAAATATTCTCTAGTTAAAATTAAATATTAAATAATTTACTAAAAATAGAAAAAATTCTTCTCTTAATACATTTTCAAAGTTAAAAATTAAAACTAGTAATTAATTAGAATTATTGTAGAGAGAATCAAAAAATATTGTTTACATTATTTTACAATTTTTTCTCCCTTTTACAATAATTTATATCTCTTATTAAAATATTTACAGATTAAAATCATATTATTATTTAACAAATTTAATGTTTGAGAATTCTCATATTATCATTTTGGAACTTAAAATATTTAGTTAATTGAAAATGCCTGGATATAATATGGGAAATAAAATTGAATTGAACTTCTTCAACCAATTTCATTGCACAATAAAAAGAAAATTTTAAAATTAATTACATTCAATAAGCTAAGATAATTGAATAGTTTTTTTACTCTAGTTGAACTGTAGAGGCTGGTGAAGTGTTTAGATTTTTTTCTTTTGGGCTATTATTAATCTTTCTTCTCATCCAGACCTTCTCCCTTGGATTATCTTTCTTCATTCTTCCAACTACCCCATTCTTTTTATTACTTTTTGAGAATCTTTTATATTGAATCTTAGAAAAGACAAAATCTCCTCTTCCTACTCTTTTATGAGGTTGTTGCTTTAGCAATTCCACTATCAGCTTAATACATCTTTTGTAAATATACAAAATCATCTGATATAACCTATATGATAGGTTCTGCCTAATAAATTTTATTTGAAAAGAATCAGCAGTTAATACTTTCAATTGAAATATCTGGCCTTGAAAAAAACTGAGTATAGATCTCTCTGGTATCTATTCTGTATATCTCTGGTGAGACTTGATTCTCTACTTTTTTTATTATTTGCTGTACTTTTGAACGGTCATTTTAGTTCTTTGTTTATATTCTCCAATCTTTTGATTTATCATGTCCATAGATTTGTGTTCATTTTCAGTATTTATGTCAGATTGTTTCAGTGCCTTTATCATTTGGTCTTCATTTACATCATTTTCACCATTTACTTTTACATTTATTTCACTGAAGAATCCATTAAATTCTTTTCCACCATGACATTTCATATTTCTTCCAACTTTTTGTTCATCATCTTTTTCTTCATTTGCATTTTTATCTAACTCATCATCAGTAGCAATGACATCAACATCATTACTAATTATTTCAGCATCCATATTGTATTCATTTGTAGTATTTTCATCAATATCTTTCATATTTTATTCATTTATTTGAATTGTGTTAACACTATCTTCCTGAATACCTTGGTTCCTTAATTTTTTCTTTGACTTGATTGATTCAGTCTGCTATTTCATTAGCTATATTTTTACTGTTTTTATCTATTTTCTGTAGCATATACACTTTGATTTTTTTCAACATTTCTTCTCTTATTTTTCTATTTTCCACTTCTCTTTGTTGATTTTTTTTATTATCCTCTTTTCTTTTTTTAATATCCTTTTTTCTTTGTTAGTCTATCTTTTTATTATTCTTTTTTCTTTGTTTATATCTTCTTCTCTTTGTTGGTCTCTTTTTTATTATTCGCTTCTCTTTGATCTTTTCATTTTTATTATCTTCTCTTTGTTGGTGTTTCTTTTTAGTATCCTCTTCCCTTTGTTTATTATCTTTTTTTGTTGGTCTTTCTTTTTATATCTTCTTTTCTTTTATTTAGCATATCTACTTTCATTTCATTTCTAATGATTGGGCTAACATGGAAGCAATCTATTATCTAGATTTCTTCCATTGGTTGCTGATCTTTTTCTTTCAGATCATGCTCTTTTTCATCTTTTTTTTAATTTTCCTCTTGTAAGAATATACATTTCTATTATAAACTTTTAATCATCAAGAAAAACTGTGCTAAATTAGTTTTATACAGGAAATGTAAATATGAACTTTTTAAAAATATCTCAAAAATAAAACATCACCTCCTCTTCCATTCAATCTTCTATCTTAACTAACCCAGTATTACATTAACTGTTAATAAATTTGGACATATAATTGAGAAAAGTTCCTGTTCTCTATTTATTTATTATGTAAGTAAAACCTATTTTTTATAATGATGATTCATAGGTCTAGGATTTATTGAACTAATTTATATGCTCTATCTCCCATTCCAGTATCATGCTGTTTCAATTTGAAGCATTGGCATCTTTACATTTTGTTATTATAATTTGGGCAATATAATTTGTGGTGCATGCTGAAGTCTTCCTTCATCACCCCTTGGTACCTATGTATACCATCATATTTTGCTGCCAAAAACGGTGGGGCATTTGTTGCATTAGGCAGCTTAACTCAGCCAAATGTATAACATTACAATATATATATAGTAACCTGATTGGTCAACCCACCATCATCTAACTATTTAATATGCATGGTAGATCTAAATAACAAACTTTTAGCTCAGATGAATCAAATTTCTTTCTTTTATATAAAATTCTAATAATACAAATATACTCATTGCATGTCTAACATATTATATCAATACTAATAAATTGTTTGACAATAAAATAATAACAATCAAGAGACTTGTTATCTAGTCATCTAGTAAAGTACTCCTTCTTAAAGCAGACACTCATTTGCATAGGAATATCATGAAACATTACTCCACTAAAGTATCAATAATACTTCCATAACTCACAATAAAATAAGCAAATTATATTTAGTATTAAAAGTTCCTATTTTAAATTTAATTATAATATAATATTCATCTATTTACTGAAATTATTTTATATCACTTCTTTATTAATATTCCTCAACTCAATCAACTTCTCATGTAACTATTGTTTCTTAAAATAAATAAATTAATTTACATAACCAAATGTAGAGAGAGATTTTACTTACCTCCAGCTACATTTAAAAATAATTAAGAAACAATTATCATAATCAATTCCTCACTTTCAAAATAATTAACTAATTTTCTTATAAATTGACTAAAAAAACTAAATTAAAATTATTAATCAACACATCATTATTAATTATCATAAACAAATTTCACATAATTTCTTATCATCATGTATAATCCAATCATTTTTATATTATATGGCATGTTAATTACTCACTCTTCATTATGATCATTAAATAAGATGAAGAAAATTTTAAATTAATTAATATTTTGGATACATCATCAAATATCTTTAACAATCACAATATTTTTCTTATTATCTTATTTTAGATTATGTGCAAAAGTACTAAATATATTGGGCAAGAATGATGAACAATAACTTGGAAACAAGAAAAGAGACTCTCAACACTTTATTAATTTAAAAACAGACATTAACATTTATTGCAGTATTATACAAAATATAAAATAACTTATACATATATTCAACATATTATAAATTGTTTTATAAAGTAATATTAACAAAATAATTATAATAAACTAAAATAATTTATTCTTTACTCTAAAATTATTTACAAACAGGATATAGTATATCCCGTTTTTTTTTACATTAACATTAAGTTACTTCTTAATATTTTCGTGATTAAAAATATATCAACAAAATATACAACTTGTATTTTCATCAAATTATAAATATATTTCACAAAAATATTCTTTTGTATTATCATTCCTTTATCTTTGACCTTCTTATATTATTATTATTTAATTACAATTCTACAATTTATTTTATTCCTTCTATTTTTATTATTTTGTTATAAAATGAATATTTAATTATTTTAAATATTCATTAAGATATGGCACTTTATTATATTACTTACACTAATAAGAATAATTTTCAGGTTTTTTTTTTCAATATCATATTTCTTATACTTCATACTTTCATTCTGTATTTTCATCTCTGATATCCAATAAAAACATTCATAAAACATTTCTTCTTATATTTTTTTAACATCATATTTCTTTGGGATTTCATCATTCTTGTGATAAGCTGATTTACCTTATCATCATTTGAAAGTTTAGCTATTACCATTACTTAAAATTTCAATTCCCTTATACAATGTATATACCAGTGCAATTTTTCATAATAACAAATGTGGGATAAAATTATAATAAACAACAATATCATAAAGTGAATGTAATTTAAGGCCACATTTTATCTTGTGTCTACTATTCATTATATCATAAATATTTTGACTTACTCTATACTGAATCATATTTAACTTGCATCAACACATATTCAATGCTACAGCATTTCCAATAAATCTACTTTCCCATACTTAAAATCTGACACTCCATATAAAATACTTAACATCACATAAAATATTATTCATCCTTTCTCTAATGACATCTAAACTTATTCTTAACATCTTAATACTTTTGACACACCAAGAAGATTAAAAACAAACAAATAGTTTATAATATAATTTATCATAAATATAATAAATCAGTTATATTTAACTTATAAAGAGATCAATCATACATATGCTTATATACTTATATTAATATTATTATAGATATATTCAATCCTTCATCATATACTTGCATTTAAATACACATATTATCAATATCACACATATGTATTTTACCTGATTCTGTGCTTAAAATTAAATATCGATATAACTTATTAAAAATAATATATTACCTTAATCACAATATTTAATGATTATTATTGATGACTCTCTTGTGAATATCATTTATTTCACATTATAGAAATATAATCAAGGAAAAAAGAAAATTTTTAATTTTTTTCTTTTTTTATATCTATAAAAAAATTCTAAAATATTTAAATCTAAAAAAAACAAACATATGAAATAAATATATAATACTATCTTAATATTATAGTCAATACAACTAAAATAATGTAAACAAAAAGTTGTCTTCAACTCCTTGTGAATAAAAAAAAATATCACAGCATTTCAATGAGAAAATGGTTACTATGACAACCACAATCAACTATTGCTTGAAAGAAGATACTTTTTCCCTCCCCTTCTCTCTTCCCATTATTTGGGTATATTTGAAAAATATGAATAAATATCCAAACAAAAGTTATTTATTAATAACGATAGTTTCTTGCAATATAAGTTCATATTTCCTTCTATTATTTATGTGATTATTTCATCATTTTAATCAAGATATTATATTTTAAAAAAATTTATTTCTTTCCTCAAACTTCCAAAATATATACTGATAGAATTAAAAATTCTAATATTTCTCTTCTGAATAATTAATATTTAAAATATTTAAAAGATTACCAATACTTAGATGATATTAAAGTTAGTACTTATAAACTTTGAATAAAATTAGTCTGCATTATATCTTTCTTCTCTTAGGCTATCATTATCTTAACAATGTCATAAATAAATTCATATCTTGAAATGTCAATAGTTTTAATGAATAAAAGTAATTATCTCTATCATTACTAAAGATAAGATTTAGTAGAAAATATTTTCTATTATAATGCATATGAAAATTAGTAAAAAATAAATTCCTTTCATCTCCTGATTATCATGCTTCATCTCACACTCAGTCACATTGCAGTCTGAGATCGAACAAATTTTATTTCAAGAGTTTCCCTTCACAATGGCGGATGATAGTTCAGCGAAATATCAGTATATAATAAAAAATAACACAGTTTTACCCAAAAAAATCATTTATCTACATCATAAAAACGTAAAAACATTAAATATATAAAATATGGAGCTTTACCAAAACCTCAGACAAGCATATATTTGTTTACATAAACATCAAAAGAGTCAGAATTCATTATCTCTTTCTTTGGCTCCACCTTCAAATCAGCTGATTTCAAGCTAATTTGCTATCATCAGTGAAGGATAGGGCTAGAAACTAGATCTAAACACTGACTCCAAGCGTTTATGCAACAAGTTCCTATCAGTTTGCAAGCATAAATTTTTCAGACACGTAATGTCTTCAAACCCAGCCTAACAAGCCAGATAGCTACATGGGTCTGATGTCAGTTCAGTTTCACCACATAGTCAAAGCCTCTGCAATATATATCATTGCACAAACCTTTAAAGGTACATTTATGAAAAACAAAACAAGTTATATATCACGTAACTTGCTATCACTTGCATTTATGATCAATAGATGGAGCTTTCATAAATGTACCTTTAAAGGTTCTTGCAATGATATATATATATTGCATAGGCCTTGACTATGTGGTGAAACTGAACTGATATCAGACCCATGTAGCTATCTGGCTTGTTAGGCTGGGTTTGAAGACATTATGTGTCTAAAAAAATTCATGCTTGCAAACTGATAGGAACTTGTTGCATAAACACTTGGAGTCAGTGTTTAGATCTAGTTTCTAGCTTTATCCTTCATATATATATAATAAAATCCATGTAAATGTTTAATTCAACATTTATAAGTCTCTGGAGAAGTTAAAAATATTATTTTCAGAATGTCAAGAAAGATGTTATTCTTTCCTTTTCCATTCTCTCACAACTATAATAAATAGCTTTCTGGGTAAAGACCCCAATAAAAAAGCTATTATGAGAAAAAATTACTTTGCCTCAGGAATTGTCAATTATTAGTAATTGTTAGTTTCTTAGTAACATCAAAAGTTAAAGTGCTTCTCTATTTAATGGATATTATCTCCTCATATTTATATAATAAAATCCATATAAACATTTAATTCAATTATATATATATATATAGTTAATTAGTTAAATAGGTAGATAAATAGTAGATAAATAGATAGGTAAGTAGAACATTAGATAGGTCAATGAATGAATGAATGGGTAATTATATGAATGGATGGATAAATAAATAAATAGATAGTCAGGTAAATTTATAGATGGTTGGATACCTATATGTGCATTTTTATGTAGATTTCCATATTAGTGATCTTTTTTTTTTTTTGCTAGAGATTCAGATACTATTTGATTTAGACAAAATATTAATGCCATTAATCTATATAAAATATACAGTGCAAATGTTAATATATTTTAATAATTTAATATTATTATAATAATTATAAACCATAGGTTCATTTTTTGAATAAACATGACAGAGATATTCTCTAATTAATGTTGAATTTTTGTAATATTTTATCACGATCTTTGCATCAACAATTCACTTTACCATTTTAGATAATCCTAACTATATCTTTCAGCTAAAAATATTTAAACATTCATTTTCTGACTAATATTGAATAGCTACCTGAAAATAATTTTCAGCTAGTGCAAGTATTATTATATGTTTTACTTTTTTTTTTATTACAGCAATGTATTTTATATATAAGTATTATGAATTTTAAAGATGTAAAAAGTCATTAAAGTTTATAAATTAGCTCTAAAATTAGAATTCTAGAAAAAAAATGAGAGAAGAGAATGGCAAGCAATGGCAGATTATCACTGGTGATGAGTGCTTAATTTTAAAATCAATGCCTCACATAATGCATTTCCATAGGAAATATTATTCATAACTTATCAAATTCAAAATGAAGTCTATTAATTATTGGTTCAATAAATGAGATTTTAAAGAAGACAACATTATTTCTTAATTATGAATTATTTTTTTTAATAAATAAAAAATATAGAAATACCAGAATCTGTACATGATCTGCACAACTTTTTCTGTTTTACTTCTCTCATTTTGATTTTATCTTTCTACTCTCACTTCTTCTTTTGCATTTTATTATTATGGTGCCAGCAAGTTAATGGTTTTCTTTTTTTTTTAACTTTCTATTTTTCTAACAGTTTGAGCATTCTTGAATCATTTCTTCTTTATACATGGTCTCTATAAGTTAATCTTTTTTTATACAATTTCATCAATTACTGATTTATCTGCTTTCATCATTCTTTGTATATACAGTTTTACTATTTTAAAGTTAATAAAACTGGCCATTATGAGCAAGACTTACTAACTTTAGATGATATTATTAAGTGATTTATCTAATACTTGGTTTATTAGCATTGTTGTATTTATTTGTTTGTTGTTTATTTTTTAATGATTCTATTTTTTTTTTTAAAAAAAAAAAATACTTTAAAAATTATAAAATAGTTTTTGAACATGAAATTACTAATAAAAAAATAAATAAAATTTAAACATTAAAAACTTTTATAAGAAGTATAAAATCTGGATAAATTTAATATTTTAAAATGAATAACATTTACTATAAAAATAAAGATTAAAAGAAATAAAATTAAATATTTTTATAAATTCTTCTAATGTATAAAAAACAAAACAAAAAAATCAATGGCAAAACAAAATGTGGATGAATATGATTGGCTAACAAAAAACATATGATCAAGATATTTCTAAATTAAAAAATATATACAGAAATTTTTTTTATCAAATATATTTTTTATTAGGTTACATATTAGTTTTTTATACATGTGCAAAAACAAAAGTTTTAAAATTATTAGATTATTGTTAGCATATATATATATAAGTAAAATTGTATGTAGTTATAAAATATACAATTTTTTTAACATAATATTGTAGAAGTCAGATTATTTTATAGAATTTTGTTGCAAGATCAATTAGTTTTTCAAAAAAATAAACAAACTACATATAATTGAGAATTAGATTTAAAAAAATATTTACTACTGTTTATAATGACTTTAACCAAAAGATATGTTAAATGATAATTAAAATTTATAAAATAGCAATTTAAATATATACATAACCCAAAATGTATGAAAACATTTTATAATTGCTATAACTTTTCTTGCTTATAATTTTTTTAAATATTTATTGAAAATTCTCATAATTTGTATTTTGAACAAATTAATTATGGAAGAAATTATAATATAAATATGGACAAAAATAATGTTTTATTTCCTATATCAACATACATTTTCTCATAAAAAAACTATCAGTGATAATAAAATTTAATATACTTTTCTTTATACAGCTTTACAATACAAATATATTATTATATGGACATACATGCAATCAATGCACAAAGCAGAGTCTAGGAATTTTGATTTTTTCAAATGAAAAATTAAAGTAATTTGAATCAAATGTTTATTAAACATTTTAATTCTATTACTAATCAAATAATCTTGATATTGATATTATCTGACATTTTTACATCACTATATACCCATGTATTTTTTCAAATATAAGATGTGTCAAACAAATGGTGTTTTGAGCATTCATGATTATCATGCATATGGTTAGTATTCTGTTCAATTATTAGTTAGCTATTTAGTTATTGAGGTGTGTTACTGTTACTCAAATGCACATCCTAATTTATTTTGGCATTATTTTTAATAATCTATTTCTAGCAAATATGTTGTGATTGATAACTACAAGCATCAAAATTAATACAACTAATTATTAAAGACAAACTATCACAAAGCTCTTTATAAAATGACATATTATAAACAACTATTTTATATTGTCTATTATTTAAATAAACTTTTATAAGCATCACAACCTTTTAATGATATTTTTGGAAAACCTTGGAGCTCGAAGGTCTGTGTTCAAATCCCTTATACTATATATCTACTATTTTTTATGTGCAGCACTTTGATTATTTAAGATTGAATAGCCTTGCTATTAAGAATCAAGAAGTAAACAAAAATTATAATAATTTCAGAGTATAGATTGTTGCTTAATTAAACATTTTCAAAAACACAGTTCAGAATGAGTTTTATAACAATTTAGATCATATCTAGTTTGTTATAAAACAATATAGAATATGTACTGAAGAATGGTCACAAGAAGAATCAATAATATCAATCCATTTGCTAAGTTTAAGTTGCCTTGAATGTTACTGAATCATATTTCATATGTTTCAGTTAAATCTATTAGATCATCATTTTTGACAATAGAATACAGTTCATTGCTATGAAATAGTGAGAGAAAAACATAATTTTGTTTACTAATTTATTATAACTGATTAAATCCAGTCTTTATTTGAAATGCTTTGGGAATAAAAAAATATCACATTTTGTGTAATGATGATTCTAAAACTACTAAGCATTATTAATTCAAGTTACTTTTTAAAAATAATAAAGATAGCTATGAATCAATAATCACTAAGTAAAACGTTTTGAGATTTTCAGAAGTAATTGAATGAATTGAGCTATAATCAGACAATTTTTTTTAAAAACAAATAAATGTGTACAATGGGTGGTCAATTGGTTATTACAATTCCAAGACAATCTTGTCACTCAAAACTGGCTTCTATCCAGAAGTCAAAGTACTGCAATCAAAAGCATTATCAGTTTTTACATAAAATATGGAAAAAGCTCATCTCTGGAAAGTTAACAATAAAAGGAGGCAGAATATGATAACTTTCTTCATTTTATAAACTTTATTATATAAAATATTCAATAATAATAATAATTACTAAATAGTTGTATTTAAAAACAATGCATTTTGTTATTAACAGATGCAATTTTATAGAATGCAAAAACAAAATGTATATCTCTGTTACTTGTAATGTGCATCTAAATTATTTAAAGGCAAATTTAAGCTTTATATGTAATTCTAAATATTGAAAGCAACACTAATTTGCAATAAGAAGCAATCATAAATTATCTCTGATGATCAAAAATTATCATTAGGTCTTATTGCCTACTTACTCTAGCTGCCTTCAGGTAGATTTCCTAATATATATCATATAAACCAAATCCTCTTTAGATTGAAGTTAAAAGCACCTGCTTTTAGAAAGTCATAATCTATTAGCCAGTATATATACATTACTTTCCCTAAAAGTCTAGTGTTCCTTAACTATTTAAAATAATAAATATTTTTTTAAAAATATATAAATTATATACACTATTTTTTAAAAAAAAAAATTGTGTCCTTAAGAAATTAACTGATGTAGCATAAAATTGTATAAAACAATTTGACTTCTGTCACATTATATTAGACAAATTGTATATGTTATAATTAAATTAAATTAATAAAAAAATCATTTTTGTAGTAAAAATAATCTAATAATTTTAAAACATTGAATTTTTAAAAAAAAAACTAATATATAATCATTAAAAAAAAATTGACAAAAATTTACTGAATCTAGAATATATATATTTTTTTTAATTTAGGAAGTACCTTATCATGTGTTCCTTATTATCCAATCATGTTTGCCATTTTGTTTTGCCATTGATTTTTTTTACTTGATTATTTTATCATTGAAAAAATTGTTACAATACTTTTTTTTTCTAGACTTTATTTTTATAATAATTACACAATATTTTGTTTGTAATGTTATTTTTCAAAAATATTGACTTTAGTCTGTTTTTATGCTATATGTAAAAACTCTTAATACATTAATGATATTTCTATTTTACTTATAATTTTATATTCACAACATTTCTTAAATTGTAAAATATGTTTCTGAAATAGCATTCACAAAAACAACCAACCAACCAAACAAACAAAAAAATGTAAGTGATGTTCATAGCCCAA
Source organism: Epiperipatus broadwayi (assembly GCA_028023455.1). Lineage (NCBI taxonomy): Eukaryota > Metazoa > Onychophora > Udeonychophora > Euonychophora > Peripatidae > Epiperipatus > Epiperipatus broadwayi. The sequence goes on along the minus strand of JAQFVV010000053.1, from coordinate 5,141,127 downwards.
ATATTAGTCAACGATTGTCTGGTATCACAGTAAATAAACATAACTAATTTTTATAATATTAAATTATTATACTTATCATTTCTTCACAACATTATTTATAAATGGAGAACTAATTTAATACAGTCATTTGAATAAATACATTGTCCAGTGCTACCATAGCAAATAATTTATGACAGAGACTGTTTCAGAAATTAGAATAGATAAGTTTGATCTGTAAACAGAAAGCTGTTATACAATATGTTTTATATATTCTCTTCACACCTATCAAATTGACAAAATTAAAAAATTAGAAAAACACATATGCAAAAATTAATATTATTTATGGAAAAATAAATTGATACCAGATATCAGTCCTTTATAATAACATTACATTAAACAATCCCAAATAATTATTAATATTAGTAAAATAATCTTCTGAGCAGAGGATTGTTGACTTGATGATTGAAATTATGAGCAAACAATTAAAAAACATTATCATCATGAGTGGAAAGCATGGCCTAGATTATCACTAACATTTGAAAGAATTTAAAACAGTCAAAACTCTCTATACGTACTGCTACTAAGTGCAAGCCAGAGTAATCAATGGCTGCCAGAAGGCTTGTGCATAAAATCCCCATCTAGTGCCTACTCATCCATTATCCCCAGACTAGTTTCTGTATGTGGCCTTTGTCAGTGAGAAGCTTTGAATCTGAAAGCACTGCACCTAGATCTTATGATCTAATGCAACTCTCTAGCAGACACCTTTTATCTCTACTTAACTACAAAACTATGAGACTTAAATTGATAACATTATAATATTTTCATTTCAAGTTCATCAGCTTATATAGTCATATAGATCTGAACTCAGTTCAGTATCTATACATTTTGGTGTCTTTGGTTCTTTAATAACCATAGCCACCACTATCCTATTAGGCAGGATTGGTTTTAAGCTAATAAACATTGCATGATCACTATTTCTTATGCTTGCTCTTAACTGTTATTAAAACAGGCAAAACTCTCTATATGTACTAGTGATCATGTGATGTGTTTTTGAAAGAAATTAGTATTATGAATAATTAAAAAAATCTGGCACTTGTCAGCCTCCTATTTAATAACAATTCGATAGTTTCTTATGAATCTATATTCATCATCATCAATATTTTTAATCATTATCAATACACTGCAGAATAAAAGTTCAAGTTTATGATCTAAATTTTAAAAGATATTTAAGTCAAGTGATTATTTAAATAGAAAATAAAAATGTTATTTTTATGTCTATTCTACAATTTAAACAATAATATTATTATGAATGCAAATATTTCTTAAATCATTGTAAAAATATAATGAACTTTTTTATTCCATTATAATGTTATATCACATACAAATATTTTTGAGAGACTTTCTTAATAATAAATATTATTTCTACCATGCAATGTCTTCTGTTAACATTTTAAAAAATGCATGTATGGCAAATGGGGGTACACACATGTATATGTCCATGTATAGAAAATATTATAAAATCACTCATATTTAAAATAAAAGAAATATGTTTAAAAAAAACAGTAAATATAAATTGTTTTAAATAATATCTATTCTTTAATATTTTATAATAAATGTCAAATAGATTCATATGTAAGAGAGCTTCCATTGAAAGCATTATACACACAAAAACATTATAAAGGAACTGAAAGAAGAAAAAAAAAACAAATATAAACATTTTACATTTCTGATAAAAGACAACAAAGTTATTTTTTTGTAATTTATTTTATTATGATGATAATATATATTTATTTGTTTGAAAAATAATGTTCAATATTATCAATGATTATTATCAAAGCAAATGTTTATTAGGAATAAATTATTTTATTCCCACCATGGGCAAAAATAGATGTATAAAATATAAAATTGATATATTTAAGTATAAAAACACTTAATTGATAATTATAGTAAAATTAAGAAATTCTGCATTAAAGAAATCGGTTAAAATTAAACTAGTGCTTTTAAAAATATCAGCTAAAAGCTAAATATTTGTGTACAAAAGTTTATGATTCAAACCTTAAGAATAGTATATAAAATTCTATTTTATGCATGTTGTACCTGAAAATGTTATTTAAAGGCTAAGGTAACTTTGCTTTCTCTTTAAAATATCAAAATATACCATACATATGTGCTGAACATAGAACTTCACTAATAATATTTACCCATATCAATGTACAATTTAACTTCAATGTTTTCAAATGTTTCAAAGCTTTATTATACTTGTCTACTATCTTATCCATGCAAGAAAAACTTTCATAGAAAAGGAAAAGAGTATAATTTAAATTAGGTCATTTTATTTTTGCCCTTGAATTTATAAGGGAGGTAAAATAAAAAGTAAAATTATTATTTAGAATTGTAAAGAAATAAGATTTTTTTGTTTTTTTTTGTTTTGATGTTACGGGCATTTGCATCACTTAAATTTATCTAATCTTGAGTAACATGGACAAATGTGTACAAGTTATAATTCTGAAAATGATACTTTGCATTAAGATTTAGACTTTTATTAAATAAAAATTATTATCATTAAACATATAATTTGTATACATGTGTTATTTAAAATGAATTCAGAGAATCATCATAAAAATAAATATAATGTTGATCCAAGTAAGCTCTTTAATGAGTGACATCATGATGAAATTTGTATGAGTATTGTAAGAAGGGCTTTTTAAGTATATAAGAATTTACTGATTAATATATTAGTTCTTCATAACTAACATTGAAAGAAGCCTAATACCTTTTGAAATGGACATTTCTCAAAGACCACTGCATTTATTATAGTATTCCAATGTTATGTTATTGCATAGCTATATAATGCATGCAGTCCTTGTACAATTCCATACAATCTGAAGTAGAACTTTAGTATAATCAGATATTATAAAGATGTTGTTCATTTTTCTGTTCAATGAATTATCAAAACTGCCTACTTATAATACATATAATAAGAAGTAAAGAAAAAATTGTACTTAATATTTTAATACATATTTTATATTCATCACTATTGTTATTGTTATTATTATTTATTCTGTTTGTTTATTTTGTCATAAATAAATTGATTTTATTTATTAACTTTATTATATATGATATTTTTTATGGCTTTCAAAATCGAGTCTCAAATTCTAAGTTTTTGACTGAGCTGGATTAATAAGCTAGATGATGATGAAAAATTAGGGTGAGTGAGGCAGATGTCTATAACGTATAACAAAATAAGTGGTGATTGTGTTTGTGAGCTACCCAAATGTAAAAAGGAAAAAAAGAGTTATTGTTTGCATATTATAATTTTGACTTTGAATACAAATTTAAGTCTATTTAATCATGTTTGGTGAAAACTATAACTCAGAAACAATTATCTACATTAAATAGTACATGTATGTGCCCTGCTCTTTCTAGTGAATAAATCATCTAGTTGATGAAATGGTTATTTGTGTGTGAGATGATATCATTTTATTTGCATTCAAAAATTTGCACACCTGTAAAGTGAGTGTTCATTAATGCATATCCTATAGATCTGGGTGAGAAGGTCAATTAGATTATTATTACTATGTATGCTGAATAAGCTAAACAATTGTACAATTTTGATTTTCATTTTTATTTAATTTGTTTGATTAATATATATATATACAAATTATTTTAAAATTTTTATGAGTATATTTTATGATATGCACATGCACTATATATACTTATACATGGTAAGTGCATACATAAATTCTTATCTCTCCTTTGCAAATATATTTGTAATACAATTATTTTTTACTGTATGAAATTCACAATTTTTACATAATTAATAAACACATGAATAAACTTATGTTTGAATCAGGTTAAAATCAACTCTATTTTATATTACCTTCATTAACTAAATTTAATATGTGTAAAGAATAATCAATTATGCAATTAATATACTTCAGAATTATAGCTTATAATATTATAAAGGAAAGTGTTAAATCATTCTCTATTAACAAATTAAAAATAAATCAAATGGCTTAATTGCTTCACAATTCATAAGAAATTCAAGCACAAGATGTGATGTTGCTGGATGTGATCCAAAACCTTAAGTGATACATTCTGACTCTCTATATCAAATCAGACATGCATTAGCTTTTTGAGGCAATAAGATATAAGATGTTATATGCACTACCCAAATTCTGAGTTATAAACTAAAATAATACATTGTTCACAAAGACTATTTTCAAAAGAACTTCTTCAGCAGGTCCATCAATAAGCACAAATTAAAATTGTGTATTTAAGAATTAGTAGTTTACAAATGAATATGACTTTAAATAAATAAAATGTTAATGAGACTAAAGTAAATAAATATATAATGTAAGTAAATACATGCTTATGTGTCAGTCAGGATTATTTGAGTGTTTTATTACACTTTAGAAACTAATTATAGTTCAAAGTGGAAAACAATTTACAAATAACGGTTAAGTGTTTGTCTTTGAAAAATAGATATAAAACTATAAAATCTTAAGAAAATCAAAACTCATAGAAGATTTGTGGTTCCAGAGTAATTGTGGTTCAAAAATAGAAAAGTAGTTCAGAAATTACCATATTTTAAATTGGTTAGCAATTTGATTATTAATTTAAAAAGATTTTTTGTGAATTATTTTTTGCTTAATATGACTATTCTCTAAAAAAAAAAAAAAAGCACTAATCAGCAAAATGATTTACCATAAGTCCCCTAAAATATGCATTTCTAAAGCGATACATTCTGTTATCATGGCTAATATTCATGTTAATTTCCTCATTAAATATATTTGCACAAATAAAATAAAAAGCAATGAATGATTAATAAATAATGATTATTTCTTTACTGATTATTAAAATTACATAGTGATCAATATTTTAATATTTTGACTTTGTATAGATTAATGTAAACTTCTTGAAAATATTCAGTTTCCAATAAATTGATGTAAGAGTTCATATCTTTATTAAACTATAAGATCATATTAAATAACTTTTGTATGTAGGTTCAAACACAGAAAAATTATCACATGCATATAAGCTTATTATTACAATTTTTTTTTTTACATTATTAGCGTTTTGGCTCATTTTTGTTCTAATTCTCCTTCCCCTTAAATTTATATTTTTGTCTTAATCATAATTTTTAATCATTCTATTTCGTACGTTTCTCTTTATTTTTTTAATTTACTTTTTTTTTGATTTATTGATTCTGGATTGTTTTTTAACTCTTACTGAATAATCATTAAGTTTTAAAAAAACATTCAGGTATTTTATACATAAATGTAAATACTTAGGTTTACAAAAAGATTTTTTTAAAGAAGTAATGTGTGTGTGCTTACAAATAATTCGATACAAAAGTACTGAAAGCAGTAGTTGTGTATTCACTTTTAAAGTGATTGAACTAGCTCATTTTAAGTGTGAAATGTTGTTTTTGAGATAAATAAATGTTAACGCTCATATTTCAAGAACTTCATGAAGCCTAAGAGCTATACTGTGTTTCAGAGCACTATAAGAAAAAAATGACTGGCTTTATATATTTAGCTTTTACTTGATATTTTCCCATAAATTAATTATCATCTTTCTCAATTAGTAAAATATAATTTAAAAAAAATTAAAATTAATTTAAATTTTCAATTTGAAAGCTTAAATTACATACTGTATATTAAATATAATGAAAATAATGCTAACAAAATTGTATGTACAAAGTGCTTATATATGTATCTGCAAGCAAAAATTGAAAGAGAAATTGAAAACTTGATAAAAAAAATGGATTTTAAAAAAAATAGTAAAATGGTAAATATCAGTAAAAAATTTGAATGGTTAAGTAAAAGATATTGGAAAAAAATGAAAAAATAACTCAATAATCAAATGGTTATTTGCTCAGACGTCATGTGACCTTGATGTTCTAGAAATAACAGTTTCAATTTGGATTCTGAAATCTTCAGTTTTAGACTCCACCATTCTGCTATTACCACAAATAAATTTTATGATACAGTTAAGCTTAGCTTTATAAAATTTTAATAACATCTGTGATATAGTAAGTAAAAATAAAAAGTAATTACTTTGAAATAAGTTATAAAAAATATTCAATATCACATGCAATAAAAATATTCACGTCATAGAAAGCTAGAAAAATTCTTAATAAGACATAGATTTTACTATTGGTGAATGAGGAGTGAGGAAATAGTGAATATTAAACTTATGGTTTAACTTTTACTTTTTATTTTTCTAATCTAAAATGAATTTACAAGAATAACAATTTTATAAGTAATTAAATGTAACTTTATAAATAATTTGTATACTCATTAAAATTAATTCCAAGAAGTATTATCACAGTATTATTTTTCCAAATGATATTATCATTATATATAGCAGCCATATGTAAACAAGTATTGTCATTTCAACTCCAAGAAAACAAAAACAAAAAAACTGTTCTAGAAATGATTTTGCAATGACTATATAACTAATTTTGTTGGAGTAATTATTTTCCTGTGATGAAATTCTCCATTCTTTAACTTGTTAAAAGCACCTGCAGCATATTGGAGTTCATGCTGTAATCAACATCCAAATTCACTTTTTTATTCATAAAACTACTAAGATATTTAAACTGGGTTGTATTCTCAAAGTGATAACCAACCAAATTAAAACTTGTTAGGATTTTGATAAAAAAAACAACCTAACTTTTTTGAACAACAATTATTAAACCAAAGTCTTTAAATGTTGCAATTAAAACTTTAAATAAATTCTATAAATTGTCTCTTGAGCTGTAAAAAAATAGCATATTCATGAGCATAATGTAAATCCAGAATCCAATGTCTTGACTAAATAAAAAAAACACATTGAGTCTAGTAAATATTCATCTATGATTGGAAGCAGCTTATTCAACAAAATCTTTGAAAGTACTTTTATTATAATGGTTAATAATGATATTCCATGATAATTATTGCAATCTTATTGTAAAAATTGTAATAGAAGCAGTCTTAAGACTAGGCAGCACAACTTCATGGGTTCATATACTCCTAAAACATTCCAATATGTTTGAAATTAACATATCACCATCATGTTTCAATACTTCTCCCAGTATTTTATCAACACCTGCAGACTTTACACTTTTAAGATTTAACACATTTTTTTAATGTCACTAAGTTGGATATTTTTATTCAAATCTAAGTTAGTAGATAAATTTGATATATCATTATAAGTTGTCATCTTAATTATTGTATCATTATTCAAAAGATGATCAAAATACTCCTTCTACCCATTCAAAATATAATTGTCATCACATAAGGGAATGTTATTGCTGGATTTAACACCATTGTGATACCATTTTTCAGGTTTATATGTTATTTTCAGAGCAGTTAGAATAATCACAATCAATAAATGTCAGAATCTTCTTTTCAGTATTCATCCACCAATTATTTTAAAGCATTCTTGTCGGTCATAAAACTTCTGCCTTCAGATATCTATATTTATTATGATGTTCCACATCTAATTTGTTATTCTGACTACCACATGTTTTTTTTTATTTGAAATATTAATAATAAGATCATTGTCACAAAATCAAACAAGTTTCTTCTTTTTAACAAAGTCAAGAATAGATATACCTATGTCCATAACATGCTTTTTGAGATACATTTCTTGCTTCAATAATATGACAGTTCTGAATATTCCAATTAATAATTTTAGTATTTAATAGCTGTTGAAATTCAATACATATAATAGATATAAAAAAATAAACATCTTTGTGTATGGTGAATATGAATGAAATAAGATCTACTTTTTAATGCATCTATCATTTTAATATTGTTACATACTAATCTGCATTTGTAAGTGCTCACATAAGATGAACTTATATTCTGATTCTTAACTATAATATAATCTATTAAATGCCATTATTTTGAGCATGGATGCATCCATAAAGGTTTTTAAATGAGAAAAATCATTCCAACTTTGGAAGAAAAATGAAGAACAAAAAAAAAAATGCCAAAAATGAGTTTTGCAATATCTTTACAAACAATTTGTGAAAACCATGCTTGCCTACAGATATTGCATGATTCTTTGATAGCCTATTTACTTGGTATCTTTGTAATGTTGTCCTTTAAGTTTTTCCACAGCTAATTTTATTTTTTAAAAGACTACAACACTTCGCCTAAATTATACTTCTACATTGTATTCTAATCTTGGGCATATTTTTGCAATGAAAGTAATTGATATTATGCCTCTTTAAAATGTCTTTGAGATAATAAAAACTTAAGCACAAAAATCAAGCTAAAATTTAATATAAAATATATTTTTAGAAAGTCTCTTATCGATTATTTGTTTCACTTGTCCAATTCAACAAATAGACAACTTTACTGAATTCAGTAGCATCACATTCATCAAACTGCAGGACATTACTCATTTGTCAAATGATCTTAATATTGAAAATTTAGAGTTTTTTTTAATGTTTGCATATATATTACTATTATAATCTATCTAACAATGTTCATTATTAAAATGACCACTTTAATTTTGAAAATACATTCTAAATGCTTACCAATGTATGAATGTGATTCCAAAAGTATCTGATTATTTATAATATTAACTCAGAAGAAAACAGAACTACAGCAGAAATATACACTTTTCCCCTCATTTTTATTTTTGTATTTAGTTCCGTTATATTACTTATAGTCATGCTTATGTTATTCTGTTATATATATCAAAAGATCTTCTAGAAAACAGACTTTATGATTTCAAAGATTTTAGGTGAAGAGCACCAGGATCAAATAATTAAAATATAAATCAAGATTAATTATAAAACTATAATATTATGAATGATATGATATAGTAATGTTTAATTTTATATTACATATTGTAGCCATAACAATGATTATATTACAATGCAGAGGGAAAAAATGTGTTTAATAAAAATTCATGTGAACTGACTAATAGATATACAAGCTGTCATTTATGTGTATGTGCATGTTACTTAAGAAATAAAAGTATAAACTGCCTAAAGGTTAAAAAAAATTAATGTGTGCATGTTATTAAAGATTATTAAGTATTATTTTGTAATATATGAAAAACAAGGGAATGATAATAATATTATAAAGGAAGAAAACAAAATGCTCAATACATGAAAGAATTGTGTAGTTTTAAAAAAAAATTACGCATTTCAAACCTTATTTAGTCTGCCTTTCATATGGAAGTTTTAATTAAACAACTTGTCCATTTTTATAGAAAATCGGATGGTGAATTAGAAAAAAATGTTAAAATTGATATCATTTTAAAACTTATGATTAAAAAATTAAAAATTGGCAGTGAATTTTTCTTCTTATTATGTTAACGTAAAGTAAATAAAGAGAGAAAGAAACAAACTATTTTTTTCTCTTCTTTTATTTATAAAAAAAAAACATGATATAATGCACTAAAATTTGAATCCAGAACATGTTTTTGAGAGATTAAAAGGGATATTTTTCAAAAAATATTTTGTTGTATTGACACAAATGTCACATATCCCCTAACTAATAAAGTGTATGTTGTTTGAACATGATGTTTGGACAACATCAATTTGATATAAATAGATCGGCAAAAAGCAACTAGAAATTCTTATTACAATCATTTTAATTCTAGGAGTCCAGTAGTTCATTCCATATTGCTTTGCAGGGTGCAGTCTATTACTGAAGTCATGTTATTCTGATCCATGCTAAAGAGAGAAAAATCATTAATTATAACTCTTATTCTACCATAAGCCATGTATTTTTCAATACTTCAGTTACAACAGTCAGTATGATGAATTTATTTAGATGAAATCCATCTACCTAAATGTGGTTAGATAACCAAAAGCTACACCAGTCAAAAATTTCTAGAAAATAGTGCTGAAGTTTGAAAAACCAGCATGTGTAATGCCACCATAATGCCATGAAGGAAGAAATGGGTAGTGTCATATAAATTACTCAAGACCTACAAATAGTATACCTCCTAGAACATCACCAATGCTTCTGTATTTACTCTCTCTAACATCATCAGTATTCAAGGAGAAGACTATCATTGGAAAAACCAAGAAAGAGGACAGTAAAATATTAAAAGAACAGTACCTGAAAAAAACATGTCTAGTGACTGTTTCTCTATTTAATGTGATAAGATCTTACCATCATAAATACCATAAGGCTTTAAACTCAAACCATAGCCTAAACTTAAAATATCTTTTGTTATTATAACATTTTTTGTGTATGTTTTGATAGTTGCAAGTATATACTCAACAGTTTTATTTATTCATTAATAAATTATTTTTTTAATTATTATTAATCCATTTAGTTTGTGTTTGTAACTCAATCCAAATATATGCATTTTACACCCATATCATGTAGTCTACTGGAGATCATGCTGGAATGGCAGTAATAATTGATGATGATCATTCCTTTAAAAACTTTTCCAAAAATAAATTTCTTTTTATGAGGTTGGCCACCTTTGAGCTTCTTTATATTGAAACACTAAAACAAATAAAATATTTTTGGGATGATTTGTATTTTAAAAGTGTAAATCATCATCATCACATTGTTTAATATCATTATATATTTGAAGTGAAATTTTTTTAACATTTTATTAACCATTCAACTTAATTATTTATTTGAACCAAAGTTTACAATACACATCTTGAAGATCTCATTACATATATGTGTATATCTTTGATTGTATATGATTGGTATCCAGGTTTAAACCCATCTTTTATATATATATGGCAAATTATACTATTACAATATATTAAAAACAATGTAGTCTTTTCAATGTTTAAGGCCTCTAAATCCATATATAAAAGTAAGCAATTTATATATATTTCAGTTATGTAAGAAATAATTTAATTCAAAATTTAACATAAAAATTTAATTATATCACTGATGGTAATCAGATATTATTATTTAGTCATATCAACTCCAATCTTTCAGGGTCATTATAGGATGCTGAATTCGGAGTTAAATATTTAAAATTCCTTTCTCAGCTGAGCAATTTAAACAAAAACAAAAAAATCTCAGTCCAGTTATCATGTTCATTAATTGAACTTAATATTTACCTACCAAGCAATTAAACATGTGATTAATAAATTAATTAGTTATATGATTAATTAGCTATATGATATATTTTAACATATAAATATAAAATGAGGATATATTTAAATATCTGCTATTGGATTATGAAGTATGAATAAACATTTGTCGCAAAATGATAAAGTATTATTTAAAGACATTTTTACGAAAAGAGTGGGTTGAAGCTACAGTATTAAATTATCCAACCACCCAAATTATTGATATGTTTGTTTTCACATTTTAATAGTTGACCAAAATAGGTAATATATTAAAAAATAATTTAATAGTAATATGAATATTTATAATGTAAATATATAACTATTGTAAAATAATTTTTTATACATTTTACAAACTACTACTATCAGATCATAATTAAATAATTAGTCTTGTGATAATTAGGCATCAAATGAATTAATTTGAACTTTGATTCGGGAGCCTTAAACTCTGGATTTATTGCACTATTACACCATATTAAACCATATAGGATGTGTATGATAGTTATAACAAATCTAGAAAATAACAATCCAGCCAATTTCACGAAATATGAATTATTCTTAAGAAATATGATTGTGAATCATATTAGAAATTCCTTCTCAAGAGGGTTAAAATAATTGTTTTAAATTAAATTGTACAAATATTATATATCTATTCAATATATTACGTTTGCTATTTTCAGTATTGCTTATTAATGAATGATTAATTTACTGCTTGCTATTTTTTAAAAAATGTTTTTATATTAAAATAGGAAATCAAAAAATTTATCATATTACACAGTGATAACAATACTAAGTTTCAATAGCTTTGTAATTAGGTGTTTAATTTAATTACTTAATTTAAAAAGAAAAAACTAAATTTTCAATTTCAGTTAATATTATGGGATAGCAATAATATTAAAGAATATAAAACGCATATAAAAAATTGTTTATCTAAATAACGTCGACAATATTTGAAAAATAAATGGAAGGATAAATAAACTATAACTGGTGAGACAATAAAATCAGACTGACAACAAAACTAATAAGGATACAAACCAAAGAGAAAAGAGAAAAAAAAATTTACAACCAACCGAGTTAGAATAGAATTAATTTGACATGAAAATTTTAAAGAGTGTTTGTTTAAAATGAAAAACTAAAAGAAACCTTTTAAGAATTCACAAACTTTTTTTTTTTTACTCAATTAATATAAAAAATAATAAAATGCATAAAATGTGCAACGAAGATTCAAACAGTAGTGATGTAAAGAATAATAATATAAAGTGAGTGGGAGAAAAAAAACAGAGAATTAAAAAGTTTACAGAAATAAAAAATACATAAACATAACACTTTAAAATATATTTAAACTCTTCTCTGTCTATAAATCTACACTTTAGTCATGTCAACAAGAAAAGATAAAAAGCAACAAAAAAGAAAAATCGATACTCATTTGAGATTTGCTAATAATTTTAAAATGTTTGATTTTTGAATTAAAGTTTCTCTGACAAATTTTCGAAATTACTTCCAAAAATCATTTTTTATAATGTAAACGAAAATTCTGTTTAATGTAAATTCATTATAATTATTATTTAGAAATGTTATTTCTACCTAAAAATTTATATAACACTCCACCATTCTATCCATTATTTTTTTTTTATGTGTCAAAGCATCGGCCGGGAAGCGAACCCGGGACAACTGCTTGTAAGGCAGCTAACCACCAACATTCTTTAAATCACTAACTGAAAGAGATATTGAAGATCAGTAAAGAACAAAGCATTATCAGATTGATGATAGTTTAGCAGGTTCCCGTTTTTGTTTTAACCTTTAACTAAAAGTAAACGAACAACTAACTGAGACAGCTATTTAAAATAATCTTGACCCCAAATGCAAAAAATGTTAAAGTTTAATAAGTTCAGATTCAAATCGAACATAAAAGAATAGGAAGTCATGTGATTCTTAAGCATTTCAAATGTTTTCCTCTTGAATCCATCATTCTAAACATTGTGCCAGTAGTGTTTAGGAAATAATTAAAATGAATGTTATTTAGCACTTGACAACATGTATGTGTAGATATTTGAGTGGTAATTTGACTGATTTGATCAGGCCTAAAAAAACAGATTTACTTTTCTTAAGTGATGGAAGCACTTGGTAAAGTGGTCTGAATTTATGTACATGCCCTGCCTTTTGGCATATGAATGGTAGTGATGATGAAATGTATATGTCCATATGATAACATCTGATATAATAATGTGGCTATGACAATTTTGATATCTCCTAGACTATCAGCACATCAATCTCTTTTTAAATATATAGACATTGCTGCAGAATAATTTTGCAGTTGTTTAATTGTGGATTTAATTGAACCAGGATTAAATTAAATGTGGAAGAGGAAGAATAATGTGTGATAAATAAAGCATGTTGCAATCCATTAGGCAAGAAAAAATATTTTTTTTTCAAAAATGTATCCAATTTTGCATTAAAATATAAATCAAAGCTCAATTTATTGCTTTTAGTGTTAGAATATTACATGATTTTCTGAATAATTAATCTGCAATAGCTATAGATGCTACAATTAGTATCTCATACCACTACTGTGACAACTATTTGCTTTATAAGAATTTTTTACAATAAATATTAAAATATTTTTGTATAAAAAAATTTAAAAAGCATTGCCATAAAATTGCAAAAAAGTAAAAATAAAATTATTTTTGTTTGATTGGACAATCAATTATTATAATAAAATAAATTCATTTTTTATTATTGTGAGCAATAGTTACAATAAATATTGAATAGCTTTACGCTCGCAGATCTAACCGCTTCAGCTTCACCTATTTAAATAGAAAGTAGGTTGAAGTAAAGAGGTTCCCCTCTTTTCTTCCATAGCGTAAGCTTGTGGTTAAAACACCTGTAGAGGTCCCTACTATCGCATTTTATACGCATATTATCGAGGTTATAGCCTCAGTAAATGTTACTTACACAATCAATGTGCGTTTAATAAATTTATAATTACAATTTTAAATAAGTTTTATTATAAATTTATTTAAACGCACATTGATTACATAAGTAATATTCATTAAGGCTGTAGCCTCAAGCACAAGCGTATAAAAATGCAATAGTAGGGACATCTACAGGTCTTAAATCACAAGCTTATGCATGTGCTTGAGGCTACTGCCTTAATGAATATTACTTACATAATCAATATGCGTTTAAATAAATTTATAATTACAACTTTAAATTATCGTAATAGATTTCTCACTATAAAATCTTTCCATTGACTCGTAGTAAATCGAAAGATTTCATGAGTATTAATGTGTAATAAGAAATGTGGACTTAATTAGTGAAGTATTGAGTAACTTCACGCTCTCAGATTTGGGTTCCCCTCTTTTCTTCCAAATAGTAAGCTTGTGGTTTAAGACCTGTAGAGGTCCCTACTATCGCATTATTATATGCATGTGCTTGAGGCTACAGCCTTAATAAGTTTTATATTATTTGTCTTAAAAATGAGGGGGAAAAGCAATCATTTGCAAAAAAAAAAATGAGAAAATTTATAATCATTTAGACCAGTAAATGTCCAGCTGAAATTGTTTATTGGGCCAAATCCCAAAATTAAAACACATTGTAGACTTGCATATTTATTTATAACAATAAGTATTTTCACCATTGTACAACATAGTTGGTCTTTAAAATTTTCATTGGTCAAGTCATTATGACTTTTACATTTAACAATCTTTAATATTGAGAAAAAAGATTCACAATGATAGGTTGTTCCATTGCAATACTCATTGCCATTTTTTTTAGATTATGGAATTTATCATTACAGATGTATTTTTTATAAAACCAAACTTTGTCATTGGCCTCAAACATATATTTCAATTCAGAAGATGAATGGAGGTCCATTAACTTTATCTGCAATTTTATTGGACCTGATTCCGTAACAATGTCAAATATATTAAATATAAAAATCTCTCCTGAAATTCTTGTAGTAAATTAGTAATTTCTTGTGCATATTTAGAAAAATGTTACTATTAAATTTATGTGGTAATGGAAAGTGAACTCCATTTTTTGATTTTGATTGACTTTCATAAACACTGAGTTTTATTATGAATGTTTTTATAGTTTGATAACAGTTTGTGATCAGTTTGTTTTCACCTTGAAGTTGCTTATTTATTAAGTTTGTTTAATTTCATTATGATATCTGTAAGAAAATATAAATCCAAAAGCCATTATTCAACCTATAATTCAGGAATATTTTGGTCATTTTCATTCATAAAAATTTAAATTTCTTCCCTCAAATTCTAAAATTTTTCTAACATTTTTCATGACTTAATGATCAAATTTTTATATTAAAAAAAGCAAATTGTTGTACTCAGATTCCAGTTTTTGAAGACAATCTTGAAACTGACAATGCTTCAAAAATCTTTTTTTATTGCATTAACTGTTTTAACAACAACTGACATCATATAGTTCACATTAAATACTTGTGCATATAAATTTTCAAGGTACACAAAATAATGATAAATGAAAAACTCTGAAGATTTTGAACTTTTTTTTCATGGTTTCTCTATGCTCAAGAATTAATTTAACAGCTTCAATATTCTTACTTGTCTTTGAAACTGCAGCATTTGTGATTCCAATTTATTTGCTAATGTCAGTTCTTGGTCGTGCATGCATTTTATGACAGCTTCTTGCATATTTTTTCTGGCAGTTATATCTTTCAAACTCATAATATTGAGATATTATTTAGTCACACTCATTTCATTATTCACCACCTTGAAAAAAAAAAGACAAGTTGAGCCATATTCTTAATATCTGTGGTTACACCCAAAGCCATTGTTCAGTACTGAATAAATTTTATTAGAAATGTAATCAATTCTTTGTACTACAGTTTGATGTGACAGATTGATTTGACTGAAAATCTTGACTTTTTCTGGAACAATTTCTTCAGCTGCTGCAATAATGCCTTATTTGATGTATTCACCATCTGAAAATGTTTTCATTTTTTTTGCCAATACTATATAGTATTCACATGCTAGCATTAACAATGGTATTTGATTGAACTCTTTGTTTATGAAGTATGTTTTGTTCTGCAATCAAACTTGCATTAAGTATATGTAAGTTCCATTTCCATTCATCGCTAATATTTTTTTTAAAAATTATCATGTTTTTATTCATAATGTCTTTTCAAATTTTAAGATTTTAATATTGAAGTAAAAATCACAGCAAATTAAACATGTAGATAGCTTTGTCTTTCTTCTGAACGAAAAAGTACAAATTTTCCTATTCATTTTTAAATTGTCTGTTTTTACCTTCAAATTTTCTTTTTTTCTTTTCAGACATAGTGGAAATAAAAGACTTAATAGAAAATAAAAATAAAATTACTTATCGTTTATTTGGTTCAGTTTGTATTGGTTATTTGTTAACGTTTCACATACACACTGTGTTTAAGTTATAACAACAACAACAAGCGCCTGGTAATTATAAATGTGGCAATAATGAATTCAACACTTGGTTGCTCTGTAAAATCTAACTAAACACAGAATGATTTAAAATTTTAAATTCACATGCACTGTAAATGTGTAATTCTAATTTAAATTTTATTAGGCTTATTTTGAAAGAATTTAAAGAAAATAAAATCTCATCATTTATTGGAAACGGAGAAGATCATTGTAACTTAAGAATGTCTATTGTTTGACATTTACTACAAATATAGACCAAAACACAAATTTAAAAACTTTTTTTTTACTGTATATATTTATTTATTTCTGATGAAAACCAGCCCTCTATTTGAAATATTAAACTATTTCGTGGATATATAAGTATTTTTTTGTGTATTTTTTTTACATATATAGTATATATAATACATTTGAAGCTTTGTTAAAAAATATTTAATAACTTTTAATTTCTGAGTGTATGCAATAAGTTGTTATACATTATAATATATTTAACTATATATATGATATCTTATTGTAATAAAGAGTAATTACAAGTTTAAAATGCCCATACAGAAAATTGACTGGGCTACATGTTCCCCCCACAGGTTGAACTTGGGGGATTTAGAGTACAAGCAATATGAAATACCATTAAAAAAAACACAGAATTTATCCTGTGCAAGTTAAATTCAAAGAAATTTGATTTTTACAAAAAATACATACTTAGGATAGTATTGAAATAGACAATAGTTCAATTTAAAAAGTTGTATGAAATTAAGATATTTGAAAACATTAATGGTATTATATACTGGTTGTAGCCATTGTGTTATTGTTTTTTCTTTTTGTTGATGAATAATGTTTTCCCTTTTTGTATTTATCAATAAAGTGGAAAATGTTCAAGAAGTCTTTGCTCTGTAATATGCTATCTAAGGCCACTTTATATTTTTATCTATATATAGTGAAACCACAATTTATGTTGTATCAATGTATATAACTTCAATTATATGCTATTCAAAAAATGTAAACAAATAAACAAAAAAAACATTAAAATGTGCAAATTTAATACATTTTATGATATTTGAGAAGACCTTTTCCATCTCTAGGTGTTGTATATAATTACATTTTTAAAAAAAAAAAAAAATATTTGTAAATAAATTTTAAATTCTTCAGTAACTTTTTTTGTAAAGTGTCATATGTGATCATATTCATTAATAAAACTTCTTTGATTTGTGTTGGAAGTATTTTTTTTCCTTTATTATCCTTTCCAAATTTGATGTGCAATATTTCACATAATAAAATATTTTCTAAGCATAATACTAAAAGTTTTACAAAATTTCAGAATGTACTTAAAGTTAATAGTGACATAAAAACATCAAAACAAGTACAGAGATTATAGTTTCGTGATAACAAGATTAGTCCATTATGTTTCTATATGAAAAAAAAGTTATTGAAAAAAATCACCTAGAGTGAAAATAATTGCAATCAAACATTTTACTATTTACGTTATTTAAAAAAATAAAAATATGATACAGTAAGGTTTTTTTTTCTTAATTT
Source organism: Epiperipatus broadwayi (assembly GCA_028023455.1). Classification (NCBI taxonomy): domain Eukaryota; kingdom Metazoa; phylum Onychophora; class Udeonychophora; order Euonychophora; family Peripatidae; genus Epiperipatus; species Epiperipatus broadwayi. The sequence continues at coordinate 5,123,130 of JAQFVV010000053.1, read as the reverse complement.
TATTTTTTCAGTGAATGAAAAATATATGGAAATGTGTTTCCTCAATCATTGTTAATAACTATATTATTTTTTTATTTTTATAATATAATTTCAATTTATATATACATATTATATATATAAAAAGTGTTTGTATTACATATATGTGTGTGTATTGAAATGCACTCTATACTTGCAGTTTATATATACATATTATATATATAAAAAGTGTTTGTATTACATATATGTGTGTGTATTGAAATGCACTCTACACTTGCAGTTTATATATACATATTATATATATAAAAAGTGTTTGTATTACATGTATGTGTGTGTATTGAAATGCACTCTACACTTGCAGTTTATATATACAGATTATATATATATATATATATATAAAGTGTTTGTATTACATATATGTGTGTGTATTGAAATGCACTCTACACTTGCAGTTTATATATACATATTATATATATATATATATATAAAGTGTTTGTATTACATATATGTGTGTGTATTGAAATGCACTCTACATTTGCAGTTTATATATACATATTATATATATAAAAATTGTTTATATTACATATATGTGTGTGTATTGAAATGCACTCTACACTTGCAGTTTATATATACATATTATATATATAAAAAGTGTTTGTATTACATATATGTGTGTGTATTGAAATGCACTCTACACTTGCAGTTTATATATACATATTATATATATATATATAAGTGTTTGTATTACATATATGTGTGTGTATTGAAATGCACTCTACACTTGCAGTTTATATATACATATTATATATATAAAAAGTGTTTGTATTACATATATGTGTGTGTATTGAAATGCACTCTACACTTGCAGTTTATATATACATATTATATATATAAAAAGTGTTTGTATTACATATATGTGTGTGTATTGAAATGCACTCTACATTTGCAGTTTATATATACATATTATATATATATATATAAATTGTTTGTATTACATATATGTGTGTGTATTGAAATGCACTCTACACTTGCAGTTTATATATACATATTATATATATATATATATAAGTGTTTGTATTACATATATGTGTGTGTATTGAAATGCACTCTACACTTGCAGTTTATATATACATATTATATATATAAAAAGTGTTTGTATTACATATATGTGTGTGTATTGAAATGCACTCTACACTTGCAGTTTATATATACATATTATATATATAAAAAGTGTTTGTATTACATATATGTGTGTGTATTGAAATGCACTCTACACTTGCAGTTTATATATACATATTATATATATATAAAGTGTTTGTATTACATATATGTGTGTGTATTGAAATGCACTCTACACTTGCAGTTTATATATACATATTATATATATAAAAAGTGTTTGTATTACATATATGTGTGTGTATTGAAATGCACTCTACACTTGCAGTTTATATATACATATTATATATATAAAAAGTGTTTGTATTACATATATGTGTGTGTATTGAAATGCACTCTACACTTGCAGTTTATATATACATATTATATATATAAAAAGTGTTTGTATTACATATATGTGTATGTATTGAAATGCACTCTATACTTGCAGTTTATATATACATATTATATATATAAAAAGTGTTTGTATTACATATATGTGTGTGTATTGAAATGCACTCTACATTTGCAGTTTATATATATATATATATATATATATATATATATATATATAAAGTGTTTGTATTACATATATGTGTGTGTATTGAAATGCACTCTATACTTGCAGTTTAATACATTGTATTCTAATCAAAGTTTATCTTTAAAATGTGAGCTATTATAAGCTATGTATGATATACATGAGGAGCACTTGGATCAAAACATAGCATATATCACAGTTCTACTGTGGAAGTGAGAGGGGAAAAGTCAACATATTTTGAGTAGGTCTGTATATACCTTTGCTATTGTTAATAAAATCAGAATTATATCAATGTTTTAACTGATGCCATTAGTCATTTTCTAAATAGGAGAGATAATTGAAATATTTGTAAAATAAACAATACATGCTTTCAGCACATTCTATGCATGTATAAACTTTAAACCTGTAAATCTTATGTAAAATAACAGTTAAATACTCCCACATTATATATGTATTTCAGTTCATTATTCTATTGGATGTATCAAAGGTCTTGGATACATACCACCCAAGCCAGAATAACAGTCCAAGCTTTATATTCAATTATCTATTTGTTTCAAAGTGTGAATATGGTAATACACTCTCACCATAAATATCATGTTTAAATTGGTCTTATAGAATTAAACATAAAGTATGCATATAAATATATGATTTTTCATAATATCGACTTAAGACAATTCTGGTAGCATTTGAAATTTTTATAAATTGCTGAAGACTTTTATCAGGTTCAAAATGTTTATTAGTTAGTTACCTCATCCCAATTTATCTAATCACCCAAATTCTGTTTTGTAATTAAATATTTAGAAATTTTTAGATGAACATAAATGACTCAAGGTAGTTATGGGCTGATCAGATGAGTTACAGTATGCTTACCATGAAACAAAACATAAGTATAGTAAAATGCAATCTTTAACCCTAATAAGGAAAGTGTCACACATCTATAAGTAATAAGCTCATTGCTTATTTTATATTGTATATATAATAAAATTAGTAAAAGAAGAGTACAAATAGAAAACAAAAGTAGGTTTTATATCTCCAAAGAGTTTTTTTGGGTTTGGTTTGTGTTGTTTTGTTTTTTACAACAAGCACTATGATCAAACAAAAATACTTGAAAACTTGCCATTGTTTTTCACCAATCCTTACCAAGAATTATTATTATAACAAAATTCTATAATAAAAAAAAAGACCCAATATCCAAAATAAATATTTAAAATAATTTTTTTTGAAGAGAAAATCATGTATACAGGCACACATATGTAGAAAACAAAATAGTAATATATGAGTATGTATTTTAGTTTAAAATGATGTATTTCTGAATCACACAAATGATAAAAATATTTATATACAACTTCTTAACAATTTTAAATTTGATAAGCTTTATTTCACAAGAATTTCACAAGAATTTTGTTTAGATTAAAATGATATCCATTGATATGTTTTTGAAAATTCCAAAGTCTATATGAATATATGTGGCACTACAAAATATTCTAGTTATAATATTTTGTCTTTAAAAAAATGTTATAAATCAAATGATTTGTATTTTTGCATTATCAGTATGCTATGTCTGAAAGTAAAATTCTTGTTCACCAGACAGCATGAAGTTTGAATTTCTCCCTTGGTGAAACTACAAGCTACTTTGTTAAATTTTAATATTTAATATTACTCTATAACAATTGATTACATTAGCATACAGAAATAATAATAAAGACCTATACAAGTTGTTCAGTCCCTAGACTTGCTTTTACATGTTTGGAGGCAAGTTCTCCCAATAGAAGCTTAAGGTACTTAGTGATATCCAGCACAAGAGTAAAAGTCCATCAGCAGACATAAAGCTTTTTCACTAGAGTGAGTTCCATTTTTACCACTTGGATGGCATAGATTGACTGAATCAGATGGATGAAAAAAATTTAAAGTGTCAATAATGGTTTAATGAGTTTCAACACAACATTACTTAAAAATTGAACATCAAGTGCAACAAAATCATAAAAAACAAGAAGTTTTCAAGGATGAAATATGCAGTATATTGTACCACATTTTTTAAAATGACCCCATTAGCTTTCAAATAAATCAAGGCAAAAAATTTCTCTGAATTGATGAATCCTAATAAATTAACATTACATTTCAGTAAAACTAAGCTAGTTTTACTTAGATTTGACAAAATCAGCAAATATTTTTACTGAGAATAATGTATATTGTACTACATTTCTTAATATGACTGCTACTATTTCTTATCCTACTGATAAGATAATTAATTCATTTATTGATGATACATGCTTGACCAGAAAATTTTACTTCTAATTAGTTGTATTGAACTTACAGTTTTAGATTCTTGAGTGGTTGTTTTGACTGAATCCAGAACTCACAATCACTTAATTATTATTGATATCTATATATAGTATGACGGACTTGCATAACATCTCTAGAGATTTAACTAATTACTATTTCACTCTACTTAGAAAATATTATTTTCTTATCTCATTTTTCTTTTTTATATATTATTTAAATTTACTAATCTTTAAAAAAGCCAGATTTTAATTTAGAGTATATACATCGTTATTTCAATTAACCATTTTATGTGTATGTATTTGAACATACAGCCACATAAATAACACATATTCCCCCAAGTTCAGAGATATATCTTTTCTCTGGACTTAATATGAAGTCACAAAGGTATTTCAGAATCTTTCTTTCCTTTTTAACTCATTGAGGTGAATTTATTTCAACTTCACTTATTATTTCTTTTTCTGCTACACATAGTTGGTGTTCGGCAATGTGGGTAAACCCAGTTTCCTGTTTATTATCTTTGTTTAGTACTTTATTGTTGATATCAATTTTTTCAAATACATTAGGTATTTCATTCTCACTTTCATCTTTATATATTTGATTGACATGATTTCTCATTTGGTGTGCATTGTCACCACATGCATTGCTAAGTGATGTATAACTACTGCTTGAGACCAGAATTTATTCAGATTATTTTTACCCACCCTCTTTCATCAGATGCAAACTTAGATACTCAATCTGTTCCTTATAATCCTTTGTAGATATGGTGTTTGTTAATTTAGTATGCAGCACCTAAATATACTTCAGTCAGTGATTTTCCAGATTTAGCAACCAGAGTCAAATTCTGATAAAGCAGTGGAGTAAAGGCTGCTTCCTATATTTTTGTTTACCCATTTTGTTAATGGATGGCTTCAGGTTTGAATAGCTTTTTCAGACAATCTGTTAGATTGAGGGTGATAAAAGGACTTGAGTAAGTGTTTTTTATCCCCATTCTTGCATAGCCTTTCAAACTTCTCTGATAGAAAGACCATGGTATAAAAATTTCATATAATAATGTCAAGTGTCTTGTCCGAACTAGTATTTATATTTTATATTAGGCCCAACATGAATATGCATCAACCACTGTGATGAATTCTTCTTTTGGTCATACTTCAAACTTTGATGGTGGCAGTTTAGTGCATGATTGTTAATTACCACATTTTATATAAAATTTTCAATGTCATTGTTAATGTTTAGTTACCAGACATAACTGTGGACTCAGGCCTTTGATCTGATGATGCCCAGATGATCTTCATGCAATAACTTCAAAATTTGATTTCTACCTATTACTGAAATTAACACCCATTAGAATGCATCCTTTGCAGACAGTTAATTTCTCGTGAGCATTTCATAGTATTTTATACAGAAAGTTGGATGATTCAGCCAAACAGTAAAAATTTGTTTTATAATCAATTGATAGATAGTGTTCTCATTTGTCCATGCAGCTATTATTTTGCTATTAAGGCTTTGTTTCTTCAGCACATCAATTTAGTTAATTTCCATTTCTTTTTGATAGATCTTCATCTGGTCAGACATATGAGATAGAGCATCAGCATGCCCTATTTGCTTTCCCTTTCTATATTTCTAGTATATAATCATAATCTGTCAGGATATTAAGCTATCTTATCATGTGAGACTAAGGGTGTCCAGGGACCTGCTTGTTTCCTAAAATTCTAAGTATGGGTTTAAGATCAGTTATCATAGTAAATCTATGTCTGTACAAGTATTGATGAAATTTTTGAACACCAAATAGTATGACAAGATCTTCTGTAATTTTTCTTCACTTTGGATAAGGTGTGTGAAGCATAGGTAATGGGTCCATCACCTGTCTGTGCAGGGGACATAATACTTCTTTGACTCTGAATTCAGATGCATCAGTCTTAAGAGTAACTTCCAAATCGCTATTATAATGAACTAATAATTTTTTTAAAATTAGCAGTGACTTTTTACACAAAAACACTTATTCTTGCTGCAATTCACATTTTCACTTCATGTTCTCCTTAAGTAGATCATATAAGGGTCTGACTACATGAGTTTTATCTTCCAAAAAAAGTTCAAAATGTAAAAGTCCTAGAAAAGCTTGTAATTGCTTAACGTTATTAGGTCTTGGGACTTCTGCCATGGCTTTAGCCTTTTCTAGGGTAACAAATGTGCTATTTTTTAAAATGATATGACCTAAAACCTTATTCACAAACTTTCCAGATACATTTTTGGGTGTTAAGTTTTGCCCCAATTTAATCAAGTTTTTTACATATCATAAATAGACAAATTCTAAGTTTGTTTTCTGTAATGGTGGTAACCAGAATGTAATCAAAAATATGGAATGACACCCTCAATTCCATAAAGGAGGGTTTTAATTCTTGACTTAAAGATGCTGGGGGCAGAAGTTCTTCCAAATGGAAGGCTTTTGCATTTAAATAACCCTATGTATGTGATTAATGATAACATTTCTGTTTATTTCTCAGTGATCAGTAGCTGGTAGAAAGCAGCATTTAAATCTAATTTTGTGAAAAAAATTTATTTCTACAAAGACACTATTATTTCTCTAGTGTTAAGAATAGGGCATGCATTTTTACTAATAGCTTTGTTTACCAATATCTAATAGACACTGCACAAACAAATTTGTCTATTGGTTTACTAATAATTAGTAATGACATAACCCAATAAGATTTTTCTGTGAGTTCTAGCATTCCTCTTTTAACTAAGACATTAATTTCCTTCTCTACTCTTTTTTTCTGAGAGAGTGGAACCTTACACAATTTACAAATTATGGGTATCACCTCAGGGATTATCTCTAATGAAACAGTGATTGTTTTGATTTTATCCAATTTCCCATTAAACAATTTAGGAAATTTGTCTCTCCATTTCTATTTCAATCATTATGAATGTTAGTTTTATACCCAATTTTTAAATGATCCTTGCCTAATTAATGGGTTAATTGGAGCAAAATATTAGTTAATTGAATCTCTAGAGATCACATATCAATAATAATTAAATGATTGTGAATTCTGATTTGTCATAAATAAACACTCAGAAATCTAAAACCAAGTTCAATACAACTAATTAGAAGTCAAATTATTCGCTTAAATTAATTATCTTATCAGCAGAATCAGAAATAGGAGCCAATCAAAGGAGTCCAAATTGGACAATCAATCTATGCCAACCAAGTGGTAAAAAAGGAACTAATTCTTACAAAGGGGCTTCATGTGTGTAGATGAATAGTTATCTCAATGCTGGATTTCAATGTATATTTTTAATATTGACTAATTGATTTTCCTATTACATGTACAATTACAACTATCTCTGTCTTTTTCCAGATTCATTTTTATTTTATTTTCACACATAGTTTAAATGTGACTTTTTTCTTATCAATCTTGCAATGTCCCTCCTTGAAAAAATAGTTGTTGGCTTAATGACCATTTTTTCCACCACAAAAACAAATAAATAGATTTTTACCACAACTATTATTGTTTTTGAATTTAATTCTTTCTTGCATGGCTTATGCATTTTGCAAACATCAGTTTGCATGTCACTGTTTCCCTTAAACTCACAAACTTATGAGATTTCTTGAGAACTAATTTGTAAGCTATCTCCAGTTTTATAGCTTCGTTATAATTTATATCACTATCAGCTATTAGTTGTTGCCCTTAGAAATTGCTCATCAAGGAATGCTCATGAAGAACGATATCATAATTTATTTTTTTGTTTATACCCTAATAACAGTTGAGGAAATGAAGTCTGGCAATATGCCTGGAGAGATAGAGATTAAAATAATACAATAATCAATTCTTAACTTGATTATATAAAAAAAATCATCAGGAGTATCAGGTTCAGAGATTGTATTTGCAATCTCTATCACTCCTTTATTAACAAAATATAAGTATTGCTATTTTAATCTTATCATCCTCAACCTTGTTTATGAAGGGATATTTTTCTATGTGCTAAATTTACAGCAACCAACTACTTGCTCACCTGACAGCATAAAGTTTAAATTTCTCCTCTGGTAAAAACTACAAACTACTCTCTTAAATTTTAGTATTTAATATCACTCTATAACAATTGATTACATTATTAATCACATACAGTGTATATGCAAATTAACCAAATATATAAATGAACCTGAAAGCATACAGAAATAATAATAAAGATCTATATGATCTGTTCAGTCCCCAGACTTGCTTTAACATATTCAGAGGCACATTCTCTGCACTAGAACCTTAAGATATATATGATGATGTCCAGTACCAAGAGAAAAAGTCCATTGACACCCATGAAGTTTCTCTACAAGAATGAGTTCCTTTTTTTACCCTTGGCTGGCATAGATTGATTGTCCAATTTCTTCTCTTCTGATTGGCTCCTATTTCTGATCTCGCTTATAAAATAATTAATTCATTTATTGATGATACATCCTTGACCATTTTACTTCTAATTAGTTTTATTGAATTTATTTTTAGATTCTTGAGGGTTTATTTATGACTGAGTCTGGAACTCACAATCATTTAATTATTATCGATATCTATATATAGTATGAAGGAATTTTATAACTTATCTCTAGAGATTTAATTAATTACTATTTTGCTCTACTTAGAAAATTGTCGTTTCTGATCTCATTTTACTTTTTTATTTATTACTTAAGTTTACTAATCTTTAAAAAATTAGATTTTAATTTAATGAGTATATAACTTTATACATGTATATACATCATTTCAATTTAGCATTTTATGTGTATGTATTTGAACATACAGCTACATACATAACTCGATATAAAATAATAAACAATATTACAAATTATTTATACTAAAAAAATTTAATTTAAAAATAAATAATATATAAAATTATTTAATTACATAAATATTACATATATGAATGTATTTTTAGTTTGTCTGGGTATTGTATTATTAGTTAAATATAATATATACCAAATATTTATCTATGGTTTTAAAACAAAACATCTGCATGGTCTCTGGCTATATATATGTTAAAAGAAAAAATAAGTGACTCACGCAAAACATTGATGGCATATAAATTCAAAAATTATTCACCAGATATTACTTCGAACTAGGGTAGGGGGTTCATTAATATAAAAGCATTTCATTAAACTCTGAATAAAAGCGTTAATTTAATTATAATGAATTCTATATTTTTTTCAGATAAAAGACTTTTTAGATAATTGTATATAAGAATTATAACCATTATTAAACTTCGGTCAATAATGTATAAGGGATTTTACCATGCTTTCTTCAATATAAAATGTTTGAAAACCTTTATTACTTATTTTATATTATACAATAGTTAAAACAAATATTATATACATAAATAAAACAAACAATTCATTCTTACATTTTAAATACATTTTTGCAAGCATTAGAAAAAGACTTGACCAATTAGATCTCAGCTGGGTTTTTCAAATGGCATACACCACTCGGGTAGATACATTTTAATGACATTTAATTTTATTTATTTTCATATATGGCTTTGGAAAGTTAAAATTAAAGCGATTTGTTTATCATAATAATCCTTATATCTAGAATTGCGGAATGTCCAATGAGTACTTAAATAATTAATTCTACTGTAAATGAGATAAATTTATGTCTAGAAAATTTACAAAAAATAAAAACATAATAAATTATTCTTTTTAAATTATCCTATCTTCGTTCTAGTATCTAGGTTGTGAATATCAATTTTAGAAGTTTATTTTTATATTGTTTGAAATAAAAAAAAAATTGCAAAAAAAAATGAGTTTTAAATATTTTAATTATTTTTTTAATAAACATAAAGGCTCTTTGATACATTTATTGATACAAGCAATTAAAGTGGGAGTTTTTGCTGATATTAGAAGTGCCACTTTTTTAATATATAGTTTATGGCTAACTCGATGTGATATTCTTTTTAATTCTAATTGTACAGATCCTCTGAAGATTATAATTAGAAAGATCAGAACGATAAAAGAAAGAGACAATAGAATACCATCACAATATTTATTTATTAGTACATGGGATCTTATTAACATTTGAAGACCAGGTTGGATATTATAAATTACCTTTTTTTTTTTTAGAAAAGACATACGTATATATATAAAATTTTATTGTTATTTTATTTTTATATTTTTTTATTTACTTGTTAACACTTGGCAGATTCTGCCTATTGAACTTTATTTTGTTTACTGTTTTTATCATACAATTTAATGTATTTATTTATTTATTTTCTGGTTTAATAAAGTTTGTTTTGATTAAAAAAAAACAAAAAAAAAACATTTTTTTTCCTCAGCAAAGTACAGAAATATTAACACCAAGGAAATTTGGAATTCTACAATATCTAAATTCTCTTTAAATATTTAGAGTCAGAGAAAAGTAAAATTCTAGAGCTGATAATATGGAATTAGATGTATTATTAAAATTTATATATTCATATTTATATAACTAAGCATGTAACTTTTACTAAATCAAAGTATTGCATGATTCCTTTAGCTTTACATCTAATACCTATTTCAACAATAGTAATGAAGAATATGTTACTCTAATCTAAAATAGAAATATGCACTGCTATCTGGTACCCATTGATTTGTTTTGTTTATTATAATATAAAGGGCTCTAAAGTAGAATGATGTAGAATAGATTTCCACAGTTAATGCAAATGCATTAGCATTACAAAAATCAAATAAGCTTATTTATTTTAACAATATAAATTTATAATAATTTTAGCTATTTGCAAATTAATTGTTTTTGCATATATGATTTGATTATTGCAATTTTAAAAAACCTGATCTATATTTCAGCATATATATACAAGTAAAAAAAATTCCCACAGTAATGTTTTTTTTTAAAAAATTATTTTGACACAAAAATTTTGATTTTGAGCAGTATACATTATTAGTTTTCATTAAATCACATAGAGTAAAGGAGTTCTAATCTGAATATATATCAGATACAATTAACATAGCACACATTATTTTTTATTATAAAAATGCATAATTTTATCGCAATCACTCATGAATATATATCTGCTTTATATTTATATTACAGTGTTGTTTAGTATAAATCAATGTTTTTATGCAATTATCTTGTTTATTAAATAAATAATCAAATGACTTTATTATTCAAGAGTTAAAAAATTCAAATGCCAGAGAAGCAGAACTGAAGGGATGCAAGGATTTTAACTAAGATCCAAAATCTCCTACATTATCATTGCACCAAACCACACAGGACAACACCTTCATTTACTAACTGATAAATGATTTTTAAAATTTGAATCTTCATAACTCAGTGCTTAATGCTATGAAATATATATATATGTGTGTGTGTGTGTAAATTATAATAATATATATTATCTTGCTGCTGTCAATTTTAGTGAGAAATCATATATTTATTTATTGCATGTGTTCATACATGATTATTCAATTAAATGTGTCAATCTTATACTAGTTTAAAAAATAATTTTGGGTTAATTCTTAACACCTCTTATACTTTTGACAATTTTTACAATTTAAATAATTAATCTTGTTGTTCCTAGTATTCTTTTTCAAAATTAAAGTCAAGGTAAAAATCATTGGTAAGCAGGAACCATGATATCATGAACAGAATTTGTAACAAATATCCATTATGAGAAACCAACACAAACATTAAAATCACTGGTATTATGTAGAGAATAAGATCAGTATGTATAAAAATATTTTTGTTTGCTTTAAATAAGATAGTGAAAATACGAATTTAATTTGGCAGAAACTAAAGTTAGTCATTTGTCTTTTAGAATAGAATGTAACAATCTATTGTTAGATTATTGTCATGAAAAGTGAATATGGATTATGCTATATATTGAAGGTATATGTGAAGTGGGATTTGCTTTAAATCAAAAATAAAATAAAATAGAACAATGTGAAGATTGATGAAAAGATTAGTTATTTAATTTAATGTAAGATGCCAAATGCAGAAATATCATACCTATCAAGCAGAAAAATAATGTTGCATATCAAATTTTTTGTGGATGTATGTTATATATAGGTGAATCAAGGTGCAGTATTGAAAAAAGATTAAAGGAGCATGAATTGTTATACAAGTATGTGAAAAGCAAAAATAATAATGATTTAGTGACAGCTTCAGTTTTCTTGGATCATGAAAGGACATGTAAATATAAATTTAAGTTTGATATTGAAAATGTTAAGATTCTTCATGAAGAAAGAAACCACAATAAAAAGAAAATTATGGAGCAATTTTAATAAATAAAAATAAAATGCATATAATTAATAGACAAACTGCTAACACTAAAATTCAGGATTCATGGGATTTGAATTGATGATGTATGCTTCCATTACGTTTTTGAATTTAATAGCAGTTGAGGAGGGTTAAGAAATTAACTGAAAGTACTTCTGCAGTTGAAAGACTGTATATAATAGTTAATTACTGTTGTATTTATTATTTTTATTGTTATGACAATAGTTTTTAATTAACAGACATTTTATTTGTATTATATATATATATATAATATTACAAATCAATGTCTGTATTTCTTCAAAATAATATACGTAAATTTATAAATAAATATTTGAAAATACAGTACTTAGTAGATTAAAAAAAATATATGTATAACCATCACTTAGAAGCACTTTCAACTAACTTGTAGCTTTGTCAACTATCACTTTAAAAAAAAAAAGTAAGCTTTCCCATAATTCCATGATGTCAATCTTCCCATAATTCTGTGATCTTAACGTTTGCTGCTTGCCTATTAATTAAATCTTGCTTATATTTATAAATTAACATTGCCTCTTTAATTTTCCTTTTATTATTATTTCTTTCAGTTTTCAATATTTTTACGTTGTTATAATTAAAATCAAAACCATATACACATGATTTATTATGGTCATAAAAAACAGAAGCTGATAAAGTATCATTTTTTTTAAAATTTTGTCTTGTATTTTGAACCCTTTTAAATAATATGTGCTCTTTTGTTCTTTTTTCCAATGTGCACCTCGATTCACCTATATATTTACTGCCACACCTACAAGTCCATTTGTAAATGATACAATTTTTATTTATCAATAGAGTTTTATCTTTTGAATTGTTTATTAATTTATTTAATGTAGGTGGTGCATAAAATGCAATAGCACATATTCCTTTATAAATTTTCTTAATGAAACTTGCCTGTTGATTTGAAATATATGGTATTGATATCCATAGTTTTTTATCAGAAGAATTAACATTATTATTAATATTTTTATATTTAGAAATAAATTTTTTAATAGTATAATAAACACAATCATATAAAGATGGTGCATAAAATGCAATATCACATATTCCTTTATAAATTTTCTTAATGAAACTTGCCTGTTGATTTGAAATATATGGTATTGATATCCCTAGTTTTTTATCAGAAGAATTAACATTATTATTAATATTTTTATATTTAGAAGTAAATTTTTTATTAGTATAATAAACACAATCATAATTGTATCCAACATTTAACAATTCATTATAATAAATTTCAATATTTTTAGTTTTATCTGATGCGTATTTACAAAGGTTATCATTTCTAAATAAAAATGATTTCAAACCCGCCATTTTATGTGACATTGGTACTTTTGATTCATATAGAATATATCCTCTTTTTGCTATTGGTTTAAGAGTCATATAGTAATCCAGTTTGTTTTTATCTTAAGATCTAAAAATTGAACACTCATTGAATTTTCATCTGTTTTAATCCACTTTAAGCCCTTTATATTATTTAATTCATTAAACAGATCATTAATAGCATTTGGCTTTCCACAAACAAAAACATCATCAACATATCAATTGTATAAAATAATCTCTGATAATTTTCCTCTTTTTTTAAATATTTTCTTCATATGTAGATATAACAAAATTACGTATTTGGGCAATTGTAGGAAGGCCCATCGGCCACCCATTATTCATTTTATAAAATTTGTGCTTAAAAATTGCATAAATGTTTTTATCAATAAAATTTAATGTTTCAACAATAAATTTTATTATTTTAACGTTAACATTTTTTAACTTTAATGCATTATTAATTATTTCAATAGAAGTCATTCTGTCAATTGATCCGTACATTTCACTGACATCAAAGGTACAAATTATATCATAATTATCAATAACAACATTAATTTTACCAACGAAATCAAATGATGAACGTATTGTATACATACCAAAAACAAGAATTTCCTGTAACATTTTCTCAATTAATTTACATGTTTCATAATAAAATGCACCCCCAAAATCAATCATTAATCGTAATGGTTCTTTTTCTTTAGGCAATTTTATATTTGAAAATATTCTAGGACATACTGCAGCTGAGGGATAAATCCTATAATAAGTACTATTATCAATTACATTATTTTTGGATTTTTTTAAAATGTTATTAACAAATTGAACACGTAAACTTTCAATATTTACCTTATTAATCTTTACAAAATTAAGAATACTCATTTGAGCCAAAACATTATTTTTGTAATCCGATTTTAGTAACAAGCACATACGTAAACCTTTATCCTCTTTTATACACACAAGATTATTTTCAGATGTAAATTTTCTAAATTTAGAAATTTGTTCGTTCCAATTATTATTTATTGCAAATTTAAAATTCTTTTCTTTTACTTTTTTAACTAAAACGTTGCCAACTTTTGAATCACATTTAATTACTCTCAATGAACTTTCAACAGCAGATTTCAATTCCAAATCATGATAACCTTTGTATATATGCATAAGATAAGACTAAAAATATTGAAATTTATTATAATGAATTGTTAAATGTTGGATACAATTATGATTGTGTTTATTATACTATTAAAAAATTTACTTCTAAATATAAAAATATTAATAATAATGTTAATTCTTCTGATAAAAAACTATGGATATCAATACCATATATTTCAAATCAACAGGCAAGTTTCATTAAGAAAATTTATAAAGGAATATGTGATATTGCATTTTATGCACCACTTATATTAAATAAATTGATAAACAATTCAAAAGATAAAACTCTATTGATAAATAAAAATTGTATCATTTACAAATGGACATGTAGGTGTGGCAGTAATATATAGGTGAATCGAGGTGCACATTGGAAAAAAGAATAAAAGAGCACATATTATTATTTAAAAGGGTTCAAAATACAAGACAAAATTTTAAAAATAATGATAATATCAGCTTCTGTTTTTTATGACCATAATAAATCATTTGTATATGGTTTTAATTTTAATTATAACAACGTAAAAATATTGGAAACTGAAAGAAATAATAATAAAAAGAAAATTAAAGAGGCAATGTTAATTTATAAATATAAGCAAGATTTAATTAATAGGCAAGCAGCAAACATTAAGATCACAGAATTATGGGAAGATTGACATCATGGAATTATGGGAAAGCTGACATTTTTTTTTAAAGTGATAGTTGACAAAGCTACAAGTTATTTGAAAGCGCTTCTAAGTGACGGTTATACATATATTTTTTATAAACTACTAAGTACTGTATTTTCAAATATTTATATATATATATATATATATATATTGTACTGGTCAAAAAGAAGCCAACACATCAACAAACCCAAACTCAAAGTCGGATCCAAACTCAGCTGAACCAAACTGAATTCAAACCCAACTCACGAGCTCAGATCAAATCAATGGATGACATATATCGACGGTACATGACTATGCACCAAGGAACTAGCTCAACGGATGATGATGATTAATGAGACCTCTGATTTAACTCTAATAAAGTATAATAAAATAACTAAAAATCTTTATAAGTCAACTCATATATATATGTTCGGGTTGCCAATACAGACAGTGATCATTAATATTAAAATACTTATTGAATAAGAAAGAAAGTTAAAAACCAAATGTGTTAATAAAGTGTTTAATAATAATAACAATTTTGTTCAACTTTTAGATTATGATTATATAGATTACCTCTAGTCTTTAAACGGAATTTATATTTACAATAAGAATGGCAGTCCTTATTATATGCCAATACGATTACGCAATATTCTAGGAGAAATATATATATATATATGTCCCAACGAGGAAGTAAAGGTAGATAAAGGTATTTGGCTGAGACAGAAATTATGATTCAAATTCCAAAAGAAAGAATGTGAGATTTATTTTCACATTCGTAAATCAATTCACAAAGAGCAAGATACTTGTTTAGGGCATAAATTTAATATTTAATAGAAAACTTACTTAATATGAATTTGTTCGACTTTAATAAAATCAATTCATCATGATTTAAGAGCATGAGAGTGGGCTTTACTGGAACTGAAAAATAAACGGTACTGACGACTTATGAGCTATAAAAATAAATATGAAAAATAATGGCTTGTCTGTGATTTGAGAAAATAGCAGGGTGACTTGTATTTGACAAGTCTTTGATGCCCTATATGAAGGATCCATAGAACACAGAAAACCAGGTTGGGTCGTAGCCTCGAACCTGTGTTGTTCCAAATATAAAACGAGCAAGTGAGGAAGTACTTTCTTCCTATGTAATTTAACGAACAGTAATATCACCGAGGACAAGCCTGTGAAGCAGGAGATGGCTCGCGTCAGCAACGTTCGGAAAAATGATGATTTGGTAATCATCTTTTAATTAATAAAACCCATTTTATATAAAGAATGCTCTATATGATGAGCTGATCAAGTTAAATTAAAGTCAAACGTGCTTTAATCAAAAAGTATTTAATGCAATTAGAAATTATATTAATTATGCCCTAAATCTCATGCCCTTCCTGAATATTAATAGAAAGTATAAAATTTGAATTAGGATATATTCATTTAATTCCTTTATCGACCTTTTTGCAAAACAATATATTAATGTGAGTAAATAGATATTATGAACTCAGTAAAGTGGCCGGGAGCATAGGTTAGAAATTGAGCTAATAATTTATTATTATTCACCATTAATAATAGCAAAAATTGTATAAATCCTTCAACTCGATAATTAATAGAACTGTATCCAATGAGTTCTAGTGGGTAAGAATTACTATAAAAATTAATATTATTTAACAAGGCAAATGCAACGAAGGAAATTATTAGTGAGTTGAAGTTTTACTGGCATATAATTAAAAATAAACAACATTAATAAATCACACAATAAATATATATAATATAATAAATGAACCACCATCATAAGAAAAGAGAAAGTTAACAAATATTAAATTTAAAGACTAGAGATTAAGATAGAGAATTACTACATAATTTAAAATAGCATTAATACATTAAGGAAAGAGAAGAGCGTTTAACAGTACTTAATTTAAAGGTAGTGTAAAATAAAGTTCGAAGACTGGCCAGAAAGTAGCGGTTCATATAAGAAAGATATTACCATTTCTTCATGGTTGGCTCATTAGATTACACACGGCAGAGTCGAGTTGGATGAAACATAAATGCGCATTTTGGAAAATTATTTGAATGACATTTTGAAGGATTTCTCTAAGGTTTCGGCAGCTTACAATTGGTATATGAATTTTTATATTACAGCCACATTGAAGATTTTCAGGGGACTTCAGGAACCATAGTCAGACTCCTGAAGTTAAGCCCCCCCCCCCCCAACATGGTAGAAACACTATTTTACTTCATAATTTAACTGGGTGGCTTTTTTTCTAATGAAATATATATGGCTTCTCTTAATGAGGAATAATAGCTGCTTGGAAACTTTTCCTGGGCTCTTTATACTGTATCTGATGCCTTCAGGCTAGTGCTTCTTTACTAATCAATCTTACAAAAATTTACTAGTTGTCTTTAGATACATTCCTTCGATAAGACTTTTAAACTCATTAACTTGAATTCATTTTCTAATTAGAAAATGAATTTTTAAAATCAGAAAATGATTTTAATTAGGACTATCCTTACATTTTAAAGACTTATCTTTTTTTAATTAATAAAAACTTTACCCATTGTTTTTGGAAAGGGACAATCTGAAAGCTTATCGAAAGAATGTAACTTTTAATCACTAAAAATTTGAACAAACTATTTAAAGTAAAACAAAACATTCCCGACGCAATGAAACTTTAGATCGAATATGTACATTTAAATATTTATAAATATATACGCACAATCCACACAGTTATAATATATATAAATTCATGAATAATTCTATCATGAATTTATTAATAGAAATGATTTTTTAAAATCCCAAATGAGTTAATTTTAACACACATTTATAATAGTTTTTTTTTTAAGGAAACTAGCATGGATTGAACGTATAAAGCCCCATTGCATCGGAAATTCAAGGTTAGTACAAGGGTTTGAAGTTGGCTACATGTGAAAGATCATGAAGCTAGGATCGAACTTACATCCGACTGCTTCATTATATATATAGTGAATTTTTTTTAAAGTAAAATGGAGATGGAAACATCCAAATAATGATATGGCAGATTGCATTATATTTTGATTAAAAAAATGTATTTCAAAATTTTACTGTGTTTAATAAATTTGATACAGGTAATCATCAATTACTGAGATCTAAGATACATACTAATGCAAAGTCAAAAAAAAACATAAGTTATTAAGATAGTATAAGCACTTGATATCTTATATCTTCAGGACCATTCTAGTTAATGTAGTTTAGAACTTACACATAATTTTAAAATATTAATGGACTTTGATAATGACTAAATTTGAATGAGTTCAATAAGAATACAGCTGATTCTTTACTAAAGATTTGTATACAGATAGCAAGTATTTTCAAATGAAATAAGACAATGCATAAAAAAAAAATATGAAAATGACTTACAATGAAGCAATGATAACTGTTATATTGTGTTCCAAGTCTTTCTTGTCTACATTCTATATAAAATATAACTCATTTTGTTGATAAATTTTGATTACAATATGTAATATTTACTGTATTTACTGTTTTGCCTCTGTGTAATATTTACTATACTATGTGAAATACTTTTCAATATGCATATAGTACCAGAAACTGCTGCCTTTAACAAGCTAAATAAGATTTTTTCTTGATACATCATTATTTTTTTATTATTTCTTATGTTCAACACATATTATTATTTGGGATATATTGGATATTTATTAATGTCTATTCTTTATTATATTCTACTCTATGTGATTATCTTTTTTTTCTTTAATACCTGTGGCAATGGATTGTACATTAAAGCAGAGGGGTAGAATACCATTGATAGATTAATCATTAACTATACCTATGGCCAAATCAAGGCTACACAAAAGCACAAAAATGACCATATTTCCTGACTATAGCATCCCTCCATACTTTTAGGACACCACCTGCCACACAAAGTACTTTATTTGATTTGAAAACATGTCTCTGACACCATTCAGATGGACATATGATATATATAACCAGCATTCCCAAATGACAATTATATGAACCCAATGCTTGAAATATACCCCAAGATAATTCACAGTCTTGATCAGGGAATCCAGCACAATATTACTTAACACATAAAGATATTTAAAAATTTTAAAATACTGGTGATGCAATTAAAAAAGAGAGAGAGAGAGTATAGACCAAGTAACATTTAAGCAAACAATCTTTTATTCACACAAACTCATATTTAAATAGATATAATAAACATTAACACAGGATATAAATAAATGAATACACATTACTTGTTAATAATTCACTATTACAAATGTCCATTATAGTTCATTTCTTTAAAGAAATATAGTTGTCCACACAATTTGTGATTGAAAAAGTATATTTACCTAGGTTTTATTATGTTGAGATAATGACATCATTTCTGCAGTTGACATTTCCTTTGGTTTTAACCTTTCCAATGGCTGACTTTTTGGTCTCCAGTGCTGGCATTTTGACTTTCTTTCTGAACCTTTGTCATACAATGTGAGGGAGAGTATGTGACAGTGTCTATGTCATGGTTTAAGCATTGTTTCCAGGCAAGAACAGTCGATGGAGCTGAGAATTCAGGACATGAAGACCAGTTGAACACTCCAATGGTTTTCTAGCAATGCATGTTGATGACTTCTGTGGTATCATCATTTATATTTCCACCACAACTGAGGGTCATATTAACTATGCCCTCAGTGATGAATGGATCTGGTGACTAGAAAATTGGACACACTGAACACAATTTTTCAAAGACTCTGAAAGACTTTTTGGATAAACTCTGGACAAATCTTAAAACTTTTTATAACAGTAGACACCTACTCTTTTTATAGTTAATTCTCCCAAGAATCTTTCAAAATTAATTGCATTTCTGCTGAAGAGATAGTTTACAAAAGTTTCTTTCACTAATTAATTTTATTTTAATCTTTTATATTTATTTGTTTTTAAACATTTATTCTTTTTTTTCTTTTCAATTTATAAAGAGAGAGCAGGTTTTAAATCTTTCCCCATCCTATTCTTACTAAAACAGTTTTATTCTTTAAAAAAATGAAACAATTTTTCATTTTCTTTAAAATTCTATTTTAAAATCTACTTTTAAATATATTTTACTTGTTTTTCTTTCATATTCTCCTTCTGTTTCACAACTTATTAATTTATTTCAACACATGTAACATAGATATATATGTGTTTTATAACATATATCTCACTAGCATTACTATATATATATATATATATATATATATATATATATATATAAAATATCCGTTAATTGAAACAAAATTGTAATTATAATAGAAATAATAAATTTAACAGTTTACAAACTATTATACACAATCCTTAAATCCACAGAAGTACTTTTGGTTAATTTCTTGAACCTGCCTCAGCTGCCATTAAATTTAAAAACAAAGCAGAAGCAAACATCATCAATTCAAATTCCACAAATCTCATATTTTAATGTTAGCAGCTTGCCTATTTATTAACTGCATTTTATTCCTATTTATAAAAATTGCCTCTTTAATTTTTTTTTATTATGGTTTCTCTCTTCATGAAGAATTTTCACATTTTCAAAATCAAATTTAAATTTATATTTACATGTTTTTTCATGATCAAAGAAAACTGAAAGAGACATTAAATCACCATTATTTTTTTACTTTTTACATGCTTGTATAACAATTCATGCTCCCTCAATCTCTTCTCAATACTGCACCTAGATTCACCTATATATGATAGCATACAAACACACATTAAAATACGAGATTCGTGGAATTTGAATTGACGATGTTTGCTTCCGCTTTGTTTTTGAATTTAATGGCAGTTGAGGCCTGTTCAAGAAATTAACTGAAAGTACTTCTGCAGATTTAAGGATTGTGTATAATAGTTTGTAAACCGTTAAATTTATTATTTCAATTATAATATTTATATATATACATGAAGATTTTCATGGATTGCATATATAAAAGACATATTTTGTGGGTTCATCCATGTTAAAAAATTTAAATATTGATATACCGACATTTCAACTTGATCACACAAGTCAACATTGGTATATCAATATTTAAAATTTTTAACACGGTTGAACCACAAAATATGTCTTATATATATATAACACAGACACCTTTTATATGTATAGCATGCTTGTCATTCAAGATTGCAATTTAAATAAAATTAAAAAAATATATTTCCTAATAATAAATTAAGAGCTTATCTGCATATATATTTATTGTATATGTGTTTATGCATTCAAATGAACTCAACAAAGTATAAATATTAAAAACTTAATGTACTACATTTTTATTTTTTAAAATAAAATATGCAGTAAAATATCAGACTTTCATTAGAATTGAATATGTGCAGAGTATCTTTTTTTTTCAACAATCTTTTCTTCTTTACAAAAATGTAACAACAGTATCAGATTATGTTCTCTCTAATTGCTTTGAAATCATATCAACTTTGGGATCTGTACAGTCATTCCTATTTGTGATTATCTATTTCAGATTCTTAGGTAAAATTGTCAAGCTTTAAGCTTTTTGATGTAATGCAAGAATGTTTTACTTTTTTTTTCTGCCACTACTAAATCAATAGTTTTCATTTTATCACTTTAGAAAGATACTTTATAAATTTTCTTAAATTTTGAAAAATTTTAGCTTTATAATTTGAAAAAATCTTATTACATGAAATACTGAATCATATCAAACTTTTGGAAAAATAAAAAATGAAGAATAAAATGTGTTTTCATTGTAGTCCTACATGAATGCATATGGTATTCCAAAACAAACAAACAAACAAACAAAAAAGAAAATGGCTGACGCCATGCTGAAAATGTATTAAATTTACCAATTTTAACATTTTTTGCTTTTTAAGATCTTTTTTTTTTTTTGTACAGCTTATAATTGAAGCAATGATTATTAATACAGGTATATTGTGGCTTCAGTATATTTTTTAAAAATTGAATATCAGGTTTGTAAATAGTAATTGTATGGTTAATTACTCAAGAGATCATATATTATATGAAAAACTCATTGATAACATAAGAAAATATAGAAGAGAACAAAATTCTTAAAAATATAAAACATTTTGATATTGGAAAGAAAAATTTCAACAATAAAAAAGATGCACTATTATTAAAAAAAGACATAAAATGTGGAACATTTCTATAAATAACTAATAAAAAAACAAAAAATTAGCTTCTACCATTACTACAAGATCTCTTGGAATACAAAGTATTTAAATGAAGAGGTGATTTGGTATTTAAAAAAATCAGTTGATTTTTTAATATTGAGAAAACATATGTTGTCTCATTTTGTAATTAAACATTATCCAGGTTTTCCACTATTCTGTTAATAATATTGGTATTCCTAGAAAGAATAGGATAAAAGATTTAGATGTCTGGTTTAATAGTAATGGTCTTCTTTTGACCCCATCGATGATATTATTCTTAAATGTAATAAAATTACTGGGATTATATCTAAGTCAAAAATAGTTTTACATAAGCAATCATGCATTTATTTATTTTATGTAATACTCATTCCTACAATTAATTATTATTCTGTTGTTTGGTATTCTAACACAAAATATTATGAGGAACAACTGCAGAATATAATGAAAAGATAATTTAAGTATGTAGGTTTACAGTTACCTGTGGATAGTGAAACATTTTACAGAAAAAAAATGTTGAATGATATATTTTTTTCTTTAAATTATTTTTGTAAATATGATGTATCAGAATTTATTCATAATATAAATTATAAAATTCCTAATATAACCTAGAAATAATGATTTATTTTATATTAAAAAATATAATCATAATTGTTATTTGCTTATAATGAAGGTTTCTCTATATGTTAGTAGAGGGTTTGAACTTAGGATTTTTTAGTCTATATTCTTCCTTCACTCCATCTCAATCAATCAATACTCATGACCACAAACATGCAAAAAAGATAAATGAGCTGTTTTTGCATGAAATATGTATATTGGGGATCATTTATCTTTTTCACATGGTGGTCATATGGATTGCTTGCCTAAGATGGAATGGAGACGAATATAGACAGAAAAATCTTAAGTTCACATCCCTCTACTTACATAATCATAATTATTACAGAAATTCTGTCATTATTAGAATGGTCATGTTGGATTATAAAATATTTTTGGATGTTGATATATTACATTTGAATATTCATGATTTACTTAATTGGTTTAAACTAATTCTTAGTTTGTAAAACTGTACTATATTTGGATTATTACTAATCTGTTATT
Organism: Epiperipatus broadwayi; assembly: GCA_028023455.1. Taxonomy (NCBI): domain Eukaryota; kingdom Metazoa; phylum Onychophora; class Udeonychophora; order Euonychophora; family Peripatidae; genus Epiperipatus; species Epiperipatus broadwayi. The sequence goes on along the minus strand of JAQFVV010000053.1, from coordinate 5,099,571 downwards.
ACATACTTAATAATAAAATTCAAATTGAATTGAAAAAAAAAAATCAGAAAATAATAGAATCATTGTAGATATTGAAAAAAAAAAAATCTACAAAAATAGAAAAATTGTTCCCAAGGCTATATACTATATGTTTGAATTTGATATTCCTATATCAGTTTACTATATATTTTTTTAAATATATATAATAACATAACTGCTTAAACTAATAAAAAGAACAACACGAACATGAAAATTGTTATAATACAGTAATTTGTATATAAGTATTGAGAAAAGTTATAGAAAGGATCATTGAATATAAGTTGTCATTTTGCTTATATATTATAAAAAAGCACTTGATTCCATAGATAATTTTGCAATGATTAAATCTTTGAAACATTAATATAGAGATCTGGGATATTGTTAAAATTTGAAAAATATTTATCAAAATGCAACAGCAATGATTATATGGTGCAACTGAAGATTAACATTAATAAGAATGTACAACAAAGTGATTCTATTTTACCAAAGTTTTTTACATAGATTTGATGGAAATATTTTGAGAATTGGAATGGGAAGCTAAGAAAATAAAAATAAATAAAGATTAATTAAATCACTATTAGATGAAAAAAATAAGAGTTTACATAGATAAATGATAATAAAATTAAAGTAATAGTTAATAGATTTTCAGAAGAACAAAAACAAAAACTGATAATAATGAATTAGAAAAAATTACTGACTATAAATATCTTGAGAAGTTTATTAATACGGAAGAAAACATAAAGGATGAAATTAATCATAAAATTTAAATTGGATGTAGATGGAAAACTTTTGATAAAAGTAACTTAATGTTAAAAGCAAATATGCTTAAATGCTGTAAAATGTATTTTTGCCAATTCTTACATATGGATCTAAGACTTGGAAGTTTAATAGAATAATAATGTATATACTTTAAATCACACAACAAAATATGAAGATATATATATCCAAAACTCTATAAATGTAAGAGCCCTAGCCTGAAGCTATTTGCAGGCAAATTTATAATAATTAGTGGCCGGTTTGATTTACATTTTACACACAGATGGATATTGCTACTATTTTGCTAATTTTATTTCTTGGTCATGTTTTGACAAAGACACACCATATTGAAACCTGACTTAGCTAATAATAGTTTTAAACTTAAACTACTGTATGAGTTTCAGTTTGCTTACATATATAATTAGGATAATAAGAAGGGATTGAAAGTAAAAAACATAGATGAAAGAACATCAAGAATTATTTATGTAATAGAGCATATTAAAAGACCAACATGAAAAGGATATAGATATGTTTGTAAAAATAATAATCAATAAATGGAGGTTCAAATCATAAACTAAATCCTAATATATTTAGAAGGAGTTGATCTATTAGTTAGGTGGGGAAGATAAAAAGTTTGCTATAATGATGCACTAGGAAAGACTTTTATCTTGCATTGGATCAATAATAGTTGAAATTGTGATATTGAAGATAATAATGTAATATAAGTGGAATTATAGGGAATTTGAACACAGACTTTCAAGCTCTCTTGAACCATTCACTTTATCTCATACAACCGATACACATGACCACAAGTATGTGAAAAAGATATACTCATCAACATTTTCTCTATCTCACACAACTAGTACAGATGACATATATATATATATATGCGTGTGTGTGTGTGTGTGAAAAAGATAAATGATCTCCAATATATATTCATGCTGAACCAGCACTCATCAATATCCACTCTATCTCATACAACTGATACACATGACCACACATGTAAAACAGATATATGAACTCCAATATCAGTATGGAATTGTGTATTGGAGATCATTTATCTTTTTCACTTGTGTGTGGTCATGTGTATCGGTTGTATGAGATAGAGTGGATAGATGAAGAGAGTTTGAAAGTTTGTGTTCAAATCCCCTATAATTACATGTAAACTCTAAGTAGGCAGACAACAAACGTTAAGATCACAGAATTAAGGGGAGGTTAACCTTTCAAAGAATTAGTTGACAAAGACTACTAGGATAGTTGAAAGTGCTTCTAAGTGACAATTATATTTTTTGTCTTTTTCAAAATTTTTGATTACTGTATTTACTAATACTAATATTTAATTATTAGATTACATATATTACTTCGAAGAAATACAGATATATATTATTCCTGCAAAGTTTTGCATTAGCGAAGTATTTTAATTACAAATTTTGTAAAGCTCTTAATAAATTATATTTTTGTATTTTTTATTAACAGACCAAAAAAAGGCATTTACACACCACATATATACATACATATGTACATAGTATATTACTGCTGAATGCTTTTTTAAAAAAAATCAAGAATTTCAACATTTATATTGTATTTTTAAAGCAATTGAAATCTGAAATGAGAAAGGCTTTTAAATGTTTTGCCTTGAAGTATGTAAGTTATGTTTTATTGAAGTGTAAACTGTTTGAGTAAAATGGGGGAGGTGACCTTAAAAATATATACCATATATATTGAAGAAATTAAAAAAGGTAAGAGTTGAGCTGGGGCTGTTGTTGTATACAGAAAATAATTAGCGATATATTAAAAATAACTAATGGATATATAAAAATTGTGAAAAAAGCTAAAATAGAAAATAAGATTTGGAAACGATAAGTGGTGTGGTAGCTATCTTTTAATTGATGATTATATAGATAGAAAATCTAGCTGAAAAGGTAAAGGTAAGATCAAAAAATCATGACTTAAAATTAGAAATTTTATTGATGTGATGTAATATGGCTACTCCTTTATCAAAGTCAGGATATACCCAGAGAAACTTGTTAGCCACCTTATTTTCTCTTTCTATTCCCTACCCTAAATTTTTCATATATCTTCTCTATCATAGTTCATCCCATTTCAACAACATCATCTTTGTCTACTCTATGGCCTTTATATCTAGATCCCTCTATCTTTTTCCAAACCCTACATAAAAACCAAAAACTCAATTTCTATATAATCACTTTGCTTATATTTTTTTCTCCCACAACTACATTATTTGTACCCTTTCTGCTTGTAAGCATTAACATTTAATTAGCAGATGCCTAATATTTTCCATGCCTTCCTTACATAACTTTCAGATTAAATCACCTATATTTCTCCATTTATTTCTATATTTCCTTGTTGCTAATAATTCTGTTTGAGCCTTAAACAGTAAACTACTTTCCTTGCTATTATCGTAAATTAACTCACATCCAATATTCTGTTTACTTCTATATATATTTAAACTCTTTTTACTCTCCATACTAGTTCTTCAACTCCTTATTTTTTATTAATGATCTATTCTTCTATCCCATTCTTTGCCACTATAACATACAACAATCCTCCTACCACAGTCATCCCATCTTTTGTACAAGTATGCTGACATAAAGTCTGTATCCAAATCTTCTGCATACCTGCCATACTATTTTTTTCACACATCTTGTTTCCCGTCCTTTACTCATAACCCAATTGAATACTATTTTTGCTATTTTCTTATCCATAAATGGCAATCTACCAAACATTTTCATTTTGCCTTTTGCATCTCTCATATAAAAACTTGACCATCCAATTTCTTCTTGAATTGCCTCTTTTGATTCACATATCTGCATCTAAATCATGTCTTCCTACTTGTCTTTGTACTTTTTCTAAATAATCTAACACCTCTTTACTAACACATAACACATCATTATCATTAATTTGCCACTACCACTCTCTTCCATATAATTATTGCTACATATTTATTATATGAAAACTATTAATTTCTTTATCAGTCCCTTTCGTTTCTTTGCTTCATTTATCAATTTTTTCTTCCATTCATCCAAGCAATTTCTCTGATTACTTAAGACGATTCCCAAATAGTTATACCTATTCACCACATTTAACTTTATATTCCCCAATAAAATTAAAATTATCTGTCTGAAAGTCCGTGATGATGTTATTTTAATGATAATATGTTGGACTATTTCTAAAACACATTTAACAATTAATATCAGATGATGGAAATATTCAAATATATAATTACAGTTAGAATTATAGATTTATATTTCTTTAAATACTTATCATAAACAATCGTATTTATTAATAGTATTTATTGTCAACCCTCGAGTGTTTTTTTACCCCCAAAATTTCAACAATATTAATACATGTATTATTTAATAATCTCATTCATTTTTAATATTATTATGAACGTGGCTCATTACTATAATATTCTTTCTAATTAAATATATATATATTTATAAATTCAAAATATCACAGGAAGTAAATGAACCATTTATTATATTACATTCCTGACTATTATAACTTTTAAAAAAAAAATTTAAAGTATTTTAGTTTATTCTATTACATTTTAATTACTCGGTGGTCTTCCCGGAAATGATAATATAAAATTCTCCCATGTATTCCTGCTAATGTTAACTAACCAAAATCTCATTTTTCACTATTCGACAACTGATGCAATGGTTTACAGTAGAGAAAGTAATATCTAAACATTAGTTCTCCTTCTCGAAGATATTCAAGTAGTTTAAATAAACATTCCTTCCATAAGAAATAAAACTTCAAATTGATGAAACAAATTATCAAAAACAATCTTAGTTGCATTTTTAATTAGTTTACTATTTTTTTTTAAAAAAGTTTAAATGAAAAATTCGCTATGGAATGCTACAGGCGTAAGTGTGCTTTTTTCCCTCCATTTTTTTTTTAAAATTCGCATATTTTAATGAAAAGTAGACATCTTTTTTTGCCCTTGGCTTTTTAAAAGTATCTAAAAAAACGCGCGCACATTCAGCATATTTTTTAGTCAGCTGCCTCATTGTATTGAGTTCTGATCAAAGAAACAGGTGACAAACAAATGACAATATTTAAAGTTGACAATATTCGCTGTCAATCGGCATCAGAGGTCAAACAAATACGCTAGCGGTTTGTCACTGAGCAATAATGAATCATGCCTCTTTCTCAGCTCAAAATCCCTGATCGTTAGCAAATTATCAAAATAAATAAAGTGTCATTACCAAATGGAAAAACAAAGTAGAGGCAATCCATTTTGCCACTTTGCAATTCGTTGTCATAGTAACATCTATTACACCAGCTTTAAGATGAAAGACCAGGTAAAGAGATTCAAGCAACACCTCTATGTTTTAATGGAGTTTTTACTTCTGATGTTTATCTGTTTATGAACTCACACAACTTCAAAGAAACACAAACCAATTTTCAGAGTTTTTGGGAATAAGAAAAGAAAACTAAATTATAAAACAAATCTAACCCGTTGACAACCAAATAAATACTTTGAATGAAATCCTTCTGACTGGAGGAGTGGGATGTCTTAAATTATTGATTTTACATGTTTTTAGTCTGGGAGAAAAAGTTTTTAGTTGAAGTTATAAACGGATAAACATATTTGTGTTAAATGGATGTGTGGTTTTATAAATTGTTACACACATCATTTTATTTATATATTTCGTAAAATATATTAATATTTTTGTTAATTCTATAACTGTTAATATGTGTGTGCTTTTTTAACTACAATATTATGTCTAATTTATAATACTTTCAAGATTAAATATTACAATTAACTTTGATCCTTGTAGTAAATATTTCCAAGAATAACTCTCTGTATCCTAATTTAGTAACATCTACTGTAAACTTGGATAATCAATGATCACTAGATGGTGTAATGCTATAATCTCACCTGGTTTTTAGCTTATCATTGTATTATTATATTATAACATTAGTTTAAAAATTAAAACTAGAGAAATAAGTCAATCATATTAAATGTGACTATTAATTATAAAAATGGTATATAATTTTTTTTTATTGAATCTAATTTTCAATGTGCACCAACTCTTTATAATAATTAGTCCAGTGTATGATCCCTAATTTTGGAATTCTAGTGGTGCACTTATTTGACTCAAAAATAAAGATTCTGGTTATGTCCAGAAGATAAATTTAAAATGTTGTAACATGTAAGGAGAACTTGTGGAAATTAGATGATAACTTTAAGTCCTCAACTGTTTATGAATTGTAGAAGTTATTATGAAGTACAAGTATTAGTTGGAAGGAAATCTTAAAACTATAGTGGAAATTAATTATGGTAATGATGTTAGTTTTTTTTAATGAATATAGATATTTGTTATTATGAAGATTAAAAATTATATATTCCCTTGAATACATATTGGTACAACAAGACCTCTGCAATATCTACTCATAGAGAAATAAATAATATAAAAACTCTGTCAGATAATGAAAATTATTCTACATGAATAGAGCGTGATAAATAGAGCATCCAAAATTTAAAAAAAATTAATTTTAAACAATAATTTGCCAAGCACTTTCAGTACTGTATATCAGAATCATGGTGACATATTGGAACTGAACCATTAACATTAATTATAAACAACAATTTACCAAGTGCTTTTGATGCTGTATACCAGAATACTATAACTAAAAATAATTAGATATCAATTTACCAAAACAAGATTGGATGGTAAATAGTGTTGGCTATGAATTAGGGATCTAACAGAAAAATCTATGCTTGATTGGATCTAAGTAGTGCTGAATGAAACCATGAAAAATAACCAGAAAGTTTAATGTTGTATGGTTAATAAATAAAAAGCATCTCTCAAAAAATACAAATAGAACTGAAGAAAGGAAATATAAAATCTTTTCTTTTTTCAAGTTGAATGCAAAATAATTTCTAAATTTCATTTTTTTTTAAAAATTGTAATAGTAAAGGTGTAGAGAAATTGGTGGATTTGAATGTTTATTATTAGTAATAATTTTTATTGAACAAAGAAAAACCTATTGAAGCTGTAGAATACTGAACTGAAGAAGAATTGCAGATCAGAATTGTTATTAAAAAAAATTTATGCAAGATATTTAAAAAAGAAATAAAAAAAAGATTCCTGAAAAGGAAAATGGCGATTAGTATTTTATTAATTTTAAATAAATTTAATAAGTTACAGCTTATGAACAAGCACTGTTCAATATGGCAGCAATTGAGCATAAATAAGCTAAAGAATACTAAATATATGGAAACCCAGAAATATCATACTTATGTAAGGTAACAATAATCCGTCTTCTGTTTGTATAAGTGTAATACTTTTCTCATCAGAGAATAAAAGAACATTTAGCTAGTGAACCAAGATTGCCTAAAGTCTTTATTCTCCTATAAATGTAGTTAAACATATTTTTTGATATGCAAACTGTATAAAAATTGTTTAAGTTTCTTGGGAAATTCTTACCTCTCTGAAACATTTTCAAACTTCACTCAGAACTCTATGATGTGATGTGTGATGCACTGTGACTTCTTATAAAGAGCCAGAAATATCTTAGCAACTATGTGTCAGCAACTATGCTCAGAAAAACCTGTTAGCCACATTAACATCCTTTTCCATTTCCTACTCTAAGTTTTCCCATATTCTTCTCTATCCTGTTCCATCCCATTTCTACAACATAATCCTTGTCAACTCCATGGCCTTTATATCTAAATCCCACTTATCTTTTCCCAAACCCAGCATAAAAACCAATAATTCACTTTCTCTATAATCACTTTGTTTATATTTATTCTTCCGCAACTTCATTATTTTTACCCTTTCTGTTTTCAGATATTTACATTTAATTAGCAGATGCCTAATATTTTCTATATCTTCCTTACACAACTTGCAGACTAAATCATCCACATTTTTCCATTTATGTGTATATCCTTTTGTTGCTAAAGATCTCATGCGAGCCTTAAACAGTAAACTACTTCCTTTGCTATTATCATAAATTAACTTGCACCCAATATTCTCTTTACTCCTATATATATTTAAACTTATTTTACTCTCCATATTAGTTTTCCATCTCTCCAACTCCCTATTCTTTATTAATGTATCTACTCTTCTATCCCATTCCTTAACACTATAACACTCAACAATTCTCCTAATCCAATCATCCCACCTTTTGTATAAGTATACTGACATAAATTCTTTATCCAAATCTTCTGCATATCACATTACCTTTTTCATCCATCTTGTTGTCTACTCTTTATTCATAACCCAATTAAATACTATTTTGGCTATTTTTTTATTATCCATAAACTGCAATCTACTAAACATTTTCATTTTGCTTTTTGCATCTCTCATATAAAAACTTGACGATCCCATTTCTTCTTGAATTGCCTCCTTTGTCATCCATACATCTGCATCTAATGCATGTCTTCCTACTTCTCTTTGTACTTTTTTCTTAAAAATCTAACACACCTTTGCTAACACATAACAAATCATTATCATATGTTAACCCTGCAACTGCCACTCCCCTTCATTCAATTCTAGCTATATCATACTTATTATGAGAACATTGTTAATTTCTTTATAAATCCTCTTCTTTTCTTTGCTTTATTTATCAATTTTTTCTCCCATTCATCCAAGCAATCTTTCTGATTACTTAAGACAATTCCCAATTAGTTATATCTATTCACCACTCTTAACTTTATATCCACCAGTAAAAAGTTTTTGTCTTCTCTTTCCCCAGTATTAATCATCATTTCTTTTGATTTTCTTCAATAAATTTGATCCCCATCTCTATACCCACACTTGCGCATGTCCTCAGCATAACTTCCATATCTTCCCTTCTTTTTGCACACAAAAAGGCATCGTCTGCAAATAAAAGACCTGACAATGTATATACTACATTGCCACCTATTAAAGGTATCTCTACCCCTCTTCCTAGTCTTTCTATTGCTCTATCCATTTCTCTCAAATGTAACAAAAACAAAATAGGTGACATAGGGCATCCTTGCCTTAGTCCCACCCATTTTTAACTTTAACTGATTCTATATTCTCTAATTGATACATATAGCAATTTTATTTTCATATAATTTATTAATAATATCCACTAAAGCTACATCCATTCCCAAATTTATTAAACTTACCCATAATCTATTTCTACCTACTCTATCATATGCCTTCTCTATATCTATAAAAACTATATATAACTATCTACTTGTATTCCTACTCATATCCATAAGTTGTATAACTACAAATAAACTATCTCCTATATGCCTATCTGCTCGAAAACCTCCTTGCATTTCTCCCACTATATTATTTTTTTCATCCATTTTGCAATCCTTCCAGCCACCATATATGAGAAAACTTTATTTAACACTGACATTACCACTATTGGTCTATTATTGTTTAACTTTCTATGATCATTATCCTTTCCTTTAAATAGTAGTCATACTCTTGTATTACTCCAACTATCTGGAAAATCTCTCTTCTGTGCCATCTTATTAAAGCAGATAATAGTTTTAAATTTTGCCCTATGCTCTAAATTCATTACCATCTCTCCTGCCCATCTATAAAAAACTCTTGCCTTTCCACTTTTTCAATTTCTTATCTGCCTCATTCAGTTCATGTTCTGTAAAGCTAATATTCCCATTACTATATGCTTTCATGTTTGCTATCAGTTTGTCCTTCACATCTAACATCTTTTCTATATCCATTCCATACTTATTTAAGACTATCTCTAATTCTTCTCTAGAGCTACACTCTATTCCCTCATCTATTTCTCTCTCCTCCACATTCCTTCTTTTAATGTATTTCCAAAAATGTTTATTCCCATCTGTTTCACTTTCATTAATACTCTCCAACAATTTACTATTCAATTTTATTTTCTTTCTATAATCATCTATTTTAGCTAACTTCTTTTTTTCTAAGTACTTTTCCCATTTAGCATTAACATCTTTTTTACTTTCTTTGTTCTTAATAGCACACTTGTATTCTCTGCATGCTTTCCCCCTCTCTTTTATACTTTTACTAACTCTCACTTTTCTATTAATTTTATTCTCCTGAATATTCTCACCCAAAATCCTATTTGCCACTTTTTCTATTTCACCACATCAGTCCTTATACTCATTCCCAACCAACTCTTTCATGGTTTCTTTTAACTTTTATTTTATTCTCTTCTAACTTATTCCTATCATTCATTCTCCATCCACATCTTTCACTATCCTTTCCACTTTAATTACTGTTTTCCATCACGCTACTAACCATTTCTATTATAAAGAAGTTATGATCACTATTACATACTCTCTCTTCATTATCAATCACCTTAATTTTCCATACTTTATTCATTCCCTCCTTTTCTACTAATACATAATCTATTGTGTGGAATATATTATTTGTAGACCATGTGTATTGTCCTTAATAAATATTTGATAAATTTCCAATGCTCAAATTTACTCTCTGACAAAAATTCTTCAAAAGCTCTCCACTCTTATTACCTACATCATTAATTTCTTCAATATTCCCATTTGTATCCCCTATAACTATTATTCTCTTCCTTTTTTCTTTGCAACTTTGTATATCCTTAACTAGGCATTCATATATGCTACTGTTCCACTCCATTATAGTTTGACTATCTCCAATGGCTATAGACAGTATATTTACGGTTAAATATATTTATATAGACACTAAAGATTGCAAGTCGACCACAGATATTAAAATTATTAATACAAAGAAATTTAAATAACCCTCCTTAAACAGATAAATACAACCTGTTTTGAATGCAGACTAATAAATAGTCAATTATAACATTACAAACTGCAATTATAATTTTTAAATTGCACCCAAAGAATCGTTTAAATAATAACTAATAATACTCAAGGCATTATTGCAGTTTGTAATGTTATAATTGACTATTTATTAGTCTGCATTCAGCACAAATTATATTTATCTATTTAAGGAAGTTTATTTAAACTTTTTTGTATTAATAATTTCAATCTCTTTACTCAAGTTGCAATCTTTAGTGTCTATATAATTAAATTGGACCATAAATAAAGATGAATTCCATCTTTATGGTTAAAAAAACGTTGCTTGGCGACAGTTTGAAATTGTTGATTGTTAGTGATATTGGGATTGTCTAAATGATGACTAATTTTAATGATTACTTGTAAATTCATTTAGTCTTAAGAATTATTACACTTATTATTTAAATAATACTTGGGTGCAATTTTAGAATTATAATTGCTTTTGTAATGACATATTTGACTATTTATTAGTCTGCATTCAGAATAGTTATATTTATTTATTTAAGAACATTTATTTAAACTTCTTTGTATTAATAATTTCAATCTCTGTGGTCAAGTTGCAATATTTAATGTTTATATAAATACACGGAACCATAAATAAAGCTGGATTCCACCTTTATTGTTAAAAGAAAGTTGCCTTGACAACAACTTGAAATTGTTGATTGTTAGTGATATTGGGATTGTCTAAATATTGACTGATTTTAATGATTATTTGTAAACCTATTTAGCCTTGAGCATTATTATACTTACGTAAGAGTAAGTACATTGCATGAGAACTGGAATTATATTTAAGAGCCATCTATCCTAAACTTTAGTGAGAATATAAGTTTATTTATAAAAGGAATGATAATTGTCATATACATATGAAAATAGAGTCAGTAAAGGCACACATTAATTAAGTGAAAATAAAAGTAATTAGATCGAGCTGCATTAACTAAATAAAGTAATTACAGAGGCATTGTTTAACAGATTGGATTATCAAGGGAATTAATAACCAAATGAAGCCGTTTACACACATATGAGAAAATGTATTAATACTCCAGAAAAGAAGTGATGAGAGTGAGATTTCAAATTGTGACAATATAAAAAAGAGCAGGGAAAAAAAGGTATATCGTGCCTTGTGCTTTTGTTCTTCATGAGTGCTGCTGCTTTTCAGACTGTGATCCCAGGTTCTTGGGGCCTGTAGGTGAATCCGGCTGATTACAGTAAAAGCAGACCACACCGATCTTAATATAATTTTTAAATGCCCTAAGTGGCTCTTACGAGGGTTATTTTTGGAACCTAGTCAAGGTACTGTGCATTTTATATTACTGTAGACAGAGAAGGGGATTTGAACATTAATGCAGTCAGATTATATATATATATATATATATATATATATATATATTTAACCAATTACTATAACTGTTGTTAGTGTGAATTATATATATATATATATATAACCAATTACTATAACTGTTGTTAGTGTGAATTATTATGTACCAATAAAGATTTATTATATTCAAATATCAGCCTTTCAAGCTAATTGAGCACGCGCCTTTTGAGAGTGTTAAATAAATGAATACTTTCCTCTTCAATCCAAGATATAGTATTTATGCAGGAATAAAAAGGATCCTCTTATTCCTATGACTCAAATTCTTTTATATGAGCAAATCTGAAGTACTGTTGAGGAGAGCGTGAGTAGAATTCTTACTTTAAATTACTATTTACGATGTTTTTTTTGACTGAATGACGTCGGTGAAATTACTTAGAATTTACTAAACGTCATTCTTACTGAAACTTAATTATGAGTAAATAAGCAATTATTTTATCTAGCACCATGTTTACAATTATATTACATTCAAATATCAGCCTTTCAAGCTAATTGAGCAGGCGCCTTTTGAAAATGTTAAATAAATGAATACTTTCCTCTTCCAAGATATAGTATTTATGCAGGAATAAAAAGGATCCTCTTATTCCTATGACTCAATTCTTTTATAGGCACATGCTCAATTAGCTTGAAAGGCTAATATTTGAATGTAATATAATTGTAAACACGGTGCTAGATAAAATAATTGCTTATTTACTCATAATTAAGTTTCAGTAAGAATGACGTTTAGTAAATTCTAAGTAATTTCACTGATGTCATTCAGTCAAAAAAAAAATTGTAAATAGTAATTTAAAGTGAGAATTCTACTCATGCTCTCCTCAACAATACTTTAGATTTGCTCATATAAAAGAATTTGAGTCGTAGGAATAAGAGGATCCTTTTTATTCCTGCATAAATACTATATCTTGGATTGAAGAGGAAAGTATTCATTTATTTAACACTATCAAAAGGCGCATACTCAATTAGCTTGAAAGGCTGATATTTGAATGTAATATAATTGTAAACATGGCACTAGATAAAATAATTGCTTATTTACCAATAAAGATTTAGTGTAAATTAGTCGGTGATTCTTATTTATAATTAAGTATTAATATTTGCGATCATTCAGCTACAGCTGAGGACACTGCAAATTTCTGGCACAGTCTCAAACAACCTTAAATTATGTCATTAGGCCAGAATAGTATAGGCAAATTCGACACCAGTAACGCATCTGAATGGCCGTTATATAGAAGATGGATCGAAAATTTCTTTACTTTGAACAAAATTGATGATAACAAGAGAAAAATAGTGACCCTAATGTGTTATGGTGGGAAAAGAGTAATTGAGGTTATTCATAAAAATTTTGAAGTGCCTTTGCCTGAGAAGATCAAGTACGAGGAAGTGATCAAGAAGTTAGATGATCAATTTAGCCCCTGTCGTTCTTGCCACATAGCTAGATTAACTCTCCGAAATAGGAAACAATTTAGCGGCGAGAAAATTAATGATTATAATCTAGCTTTAAGAGAATTGGCTAAAGATTGTAACTATGGTGATTTCGTTGACGAAATTTTAATGGATCAGCTACTTTGGGGCATGGCTGATAATAGGCTCAGACAGCAATTTCTAGTAGAGATGGAGTTAACCTAAGAAATGGCCATCAAAAAGGGTATAGTGTATAAGCTGATATTGGAGCAGGCACAAGCTTTTAGATGTAAATCAGATAAAACCACAAAAATGGGGGTATTCAAAATGTATGGAGGAAATCAAAGCCCAATGAAGTGAAATACTAGTAATGCTAAAATAATATGTTTCTGTTGTGGCAAAATGGGCCATATTTCAAGAGAATGCAAATGGCAGAAAGAAGCGTGTTTTAAATGCAGCAAAAAGGTCATTGGTCACGCATCTGTAGACAAGACAACAAAGGAAAAATAAAAGAACACTCCCACATGCCTTGTGATAGGGGAGGGAAATTTGCAACCACCCATATAATTAAAAATCTAGACATTAAAAGTATATGCCAGTTTATGATTAAACTTAAAATTTACGGTAAAGAAATAGAAATGGAAATTGATAGCAGATCGGCAATTTCCATAATTTCACGGTCAGATTGGAAAAAATTATATGATAAGGCAAACATTGTTTTAGAAAAAACAAATATTAAAGTGAGAGATGTAAATGGTAACACCCTTAAAATAATTGATCAGGTTAAAGCGCGAATTAAATACAACGGCAAAAAAGCGAATCTACCCCTATATATTGTAAATGATAAAATTAGCCCCATTGTAGGGAGGGAATGGTTTCATGAGATTGGGATACAAATTAATATAAAGAAAATCTCTTTAGAAGATGAACTAGTTAATAAATATACAGATCTGTTCAATGAAAAACTGGGATTTATCACATCAAAACCAGTAGAAATAGAATTATCGGAAAAAGCGTGACCGCTTGTTTGTAAACCGCGTAAGATTCCATTTGTGCAAAAAATTAAAGTCAAAGACAAGTTAAAGTCATTGGTGGATAAAGGAGTGTTGATGCCCATCAAAACACCTGATTGGAACATGCCTTTAGTAGTAATAACTAAGCCTAACGGGGATATTAGATTATGCGGAGATTACCGAATAACAGTAAATAAATCTTTAAACAGGGGAGCTTATCCTGTCCCAAATGTAAGGAAAGTTTTGGCCAGTCTGCAAAATGCTTCCTATTTTGTGAAACTAGACTTTAATTCTGCTTTCCACCAGATTCAGGTTACCGAAAAATCAGCAGAAATCTTGGCTTTAACGACCCATATGGGTCTATTTAGGTGCAATCGTTTACCTTTTGGCATATCTACAGCCCCAAATATATTTCAGTCAAGGATCAATCGCATGCAAAAAACTTAATAAATCTGGGGTTAAATTAAATGCCAGCAAGAGCATATGGATATCAAAAGAATTGACATTTTTAGGCCATTTGATTTCTGATAAAGGGAAGAGACCATCCCTGTAGAAAGTAAATGCAGTGAAAAATGCATCGCCACCTACTAATATTAAACAGTTACAGGCTTTCTTAGGTCTCATAAATTTTTTTGAGCCCTTCTTGGAAGGTAAAGCTCACATAGCTAAGCCATTATACAAACTATTAAAAAAAAATCAGAAGTGGCATTGGTGTAGAATTCACGAAGAAGC
The DNA here is from genome assembly GCA_028023455.1 of Epiperipatus broadwayi. Classification (NCBI taxonomy): domain Eukaryota; kingdom Metazoa; phylum Onychophora; class Udeonychophora; order Euonychophora; family Peripatidae; genus Epiperipatus; species Epiperipatus broadwayi. The sequence continues at coordinate 5,084,495 of JAQFVV010000053.1, read as the reverse complement.
ATTCTGTCAGACAAAAACTTTATTGTCATCCAAGAAACTATTGGTGCATTATAATAATAGTTTAGAAGTACGCTTAACAACTGACGCATCAAAGTGGAGAGTGGGAGTGGTGCTATCTCACCCATGTCACAAAGGGGATTGCCCTATTGCTTACGCATTGAGAACTCTCTCAAAATCAGAGAAAAACTATAGCCAAATTGACAAGGAGGCTTTGGATATAATGTTCGGCCTTAAAAAATTTCCACCAATTTCTGTTTGGTAGGAATTTCCACATAATTGCAGACCACAAGCCACTACTGGGTATTTTGGGCCATGATCGTTTAGCTCCCAAACATTTAAGCCCATGCATGATGCGCTGGAGAAACATAATGTCAGTATATGACTATATATTAGAATACAAAAAAGGAAAAGAGATTGCACACACCGATACATTATCAAGAATGCCGGACAAGCAAGAACAATCAATGATGGAGCAGAAATAAATTATATTGACACCCTAAACTCAGAAATACTGAATAGCAAATGTATAGCCAATTGGACAAGCTTCGATCAGGGCTATTAGATACTTATGGGATGGATCAAAAATGGATGGCCATCTTCAAAGCCTCAGTACATTGACCCAGGGTTCTGGACAAATTGTAATAAACTATCTATATGCAAAGGATGCATATTAATGGGTGATCAAGTCGTGATACCAATAGAAGGCTGACAACAAGTATTGAACTTACTGCACGAGGGCCACCCTGGAGGCATGCAAGCTAAAGCACTGGCTCACAGCTACATCTGGTGGCCAAGAATTACAGTCAACATAGAGCGAAATATCAAAAAATGTTTGGCATGTCAAACAGAAATGAACATGAGAGCTAAGATATACAATTCGTGCCCAGCCACCATGGCAAAGGGTCCACATAGACCATGCTGGACTGGTGAATGGAAAACTCTTGCTCATAGTCATAGATGCTTTCTCAAAGTGGACAGAGTGCTGAATTGTAAAAGATTTAACTGCTACTGAAACAGTTAAGATGTTAAATGCTGTGTTTGCATGTCACAGTTTACCGGATACCATCGTGTCTGATAACAGAACTGCATTCATTGCTAGGGAAATAGAAAGCTATTTTCATGATAATGGCATCAGACACATATGTACACCACCATATCATCCGGAGTTGAATGGTCTGGCAGAGAATGCTGTCCAAAAAATCAAAAAGGCATTAAAGAAATCAAGTAAGGGATTTACGACAAGCAATTGATAACACAATGATGTGGCAACACGCAATGCCATCAATGGCCACTGGGAAATCACCCAAAGAACTGCTAATGGGCAGGAAACTGTGTATTAAATTAGACATATTACTGCCAGATCCTGTCGAAAATGACATCAGTGACAAAAATGTGTGACAAAAATGTAAACAAGTTCGTAATCGGGGATAAAGTTTGGGTCTGGGATGTGTTGCTAAAGAAATGGGTAGAGGGAATAATTATGAAACTGTTGTCTCAACAAGACAGCGACCAATGGAGACAGAGACAGCACCAACGAATAATGAGAATGATACAGAATTGAGCTCAAAGCCAGATGAAACCCAAAGCAATACAGTCAGACCAAAACGGAAAATCCGGAGACCGGCAAACTAAAAGACTATATATAGTGCCATTACACAACTATCTTTTTTGGAGTAAGGGGAGGTGTCATATACATATGTAAATAGAGTCAGTAAAGGTACACATTAATTAAGTGAAAATAAAAGTAATTAGATCTGGCTGCATTAACTAAATAAAGTAATTACAGAGGTGTTGTTTAACAGATTGGATTATCAAGGGAATTAATAACCAAATGAAGCTGTTTACACATACATGAGAAAATGTATTAATACTCCAGAAAAGAAGTGACGAGAGTGGGATTTCAAATTGTGGCAATATAAAAAAGAGCGGGGGGGGGAAAGATATATCGTGTCTTGTGCTTTTGTTCTTCATGAGTGCTGCTGCTTTTTGGACTGCAATCCCAGGTTCTCAGCACCTGTAGGTGAATCTGGCTGATTAGAGTAAAATCAGACCGCACAGGTCTTAATATAATTTTTAAATGCCCTAAGTGGCTCTTACGAGGGTTATTTTCGGCACCTAGTCAAGGTACTGTGCGTTTTATATTACTGTAGACAGAGAAGGGGATTTGAACGTTAATGCAGTCAGATTATATATATATATATATATTAACCAATTACCATAACTGTTGTTAGTGTGAATTATTATGTACCAATAAAGATTTAGTGTAAATTAGCCAGTGATTCTTATTTATAATTAGTATTAATATTTGCGATCGTTCAGCTACAGCTGAGGACACTGCATTAATAAATATTTAAGCTGTAAATAAACATTTCTATTAAGATGTTTTTTTTAAATAATATTTCTTTCAGTTGGTTTAATAATAATCTATTACTGATAAAACAGGGTAAAGTGGTTTTTGAAATTGTATAATAGTTTATATTAATTTTAAAACAAAAAATGATATAGTCTACATTCAAAATTAACAATAACAGACATCAGTATGTAAAGTAGATATTAGTAAAATTTAAAACCTTTTAAAGCAAATAGAAAATATATAAATTTGGCCACCCCTTGATTTGGCAAACATTTCACATTAGAACATGGTTACTCTGAATGAACAATTCAAGTTTCATAATTATTTATTGTCCTCATAAATGTTAATTTGAATGTTTTGAAACCTTGTCCTGCATAGTTTAGTGCAATGGTAAAATGACAACTCTGGCGGTGAGGGTCTATGAATCACAGCTCCATTGCATCATTTCTGGTATGTGAACTTCTTATGAATTCTGAGCAATAAACTATTTGGTTATTTATTTGTGGTTATTAAAAAGTGTGATGCATTCCATATTTCTATTGAAAAGTGTGTTAGAAAAAATCAATAAAATGTAAGAAAATAAGTTGATGTTTGATTCACAACTATAAACTGCTATTAAGAAATTTGGTTTTAAAAAAACTAGGTCTTGATAAGAAATAAAATAGTTATTTATTTCAAATGTTTGTTGTTTATTTAGAAAAAAATGTTTAATAAATAGAGATTAAATTGAATAAGAAAGAAATTTACTTATTATCTTTTAAAATATATATACTTTAAACAATTTGGAATTATTCTCTTTATATATGCATAATTGTTACAGTTTGCTTTTAATTATAATGATTTTAGAATCGCCTATTCTTTAAATTTCTCTAAAAGATTTTAAAATATATTTTAAATGTTAATTCAGACTCCTAGATTTTCTAATCCATGCAGAATTATTTATTTGCATTACTTTTTTTTTTTTAAAAAAGACTTTAAACAACATAAAATAATATTGTTCTATATTATATATTATATCACAGATTGCTTTTAATTATATACATTTCTAAATTAAATATAGAAATTTCAAAATGTCTTCTAAATGAATTATTTAAAAACAGCTCACTTTTGTATATACCTTTATCAGTGTTTTTCTACATATAGGCACAACAGCATACATATGACTACTTTTTCATCAACTGATGCTTTCTCTTGATGGAGACCACTCCAGCCTTATCATAATTGATAGAGGAATAATTCAGGTAATTTGTTGACCTTGCTAGAATACATTTAAGCAGGCTAGACTCATTAAGAAGTTAACACAGACCTCATATGAATCAACTCCAGCATAGTGAAACCAGCAGATCACTGCTTCTGCCTTTGCCCTCCTTGCATTAATCCATGATCATTCCATAGAAACAACTGCTACTCTGGTCAATTAAAACCTACTGCTGCAAACTTCAATAAACTGCAACAAAATATTATAACCAACCTTGCAGATGGCCAATTTGGTCAACTGCTTCTCAAAAATATTAAAACCAAACTGAACTGATATTTTTATCAGCACTTTTTATAAGAGTCATCTGAGGTGATAAAAACATCTTAATTGAAAACAGCGATTTTTTCTGTCTAATCCTTATCTTGATTAAAATTAATTTTAATTTTTTCAAATCACTTTTTATTACAAGCTACTTTGGGAACCAACTTTGAAATTTTACTAAAGGTGTGATCTACATGTTTTTATTTAGATAGAGTATTAATTAAAAGACTTCAAAAATAAATAATAGAAATTTTTACAATTGTCAGAAACATGCTTGTTTTTAAATTCAAAATCAGAATACAATATTAATTTATTTAGACCTTTTTAAAGGTTTTAATTTATAATAAAATTCTATTTTAAGTCCAGAGTTATTTAACCCATTTATTATTTTTATTCCAGAAAATGTAAAAAATATCTACAAAATTTTTGTCTGTGTTTATTTCTACTTTCACTTTACTATATATATATATATGTGTGTGTGTGTGTGTGTGAGCACAGCTATGTTGCTGTGTGCCATGTAACCCAACCAGTTTCAATATATACATATGAAATCTAACTAAATCTGTAAATATGTATATATAATAAATCTAGTAATAAAGATATACTCATACTAGCTCAAATTTCTTACCAAGAACACTTTTGATGTTTTTATATTATACTCATGACATAATAAAACAATAAATCAGTAAGTACTAATTTTAATGTTATTAGAGGCTTGATTTTATTGTGTTTTGTAAACATAAAGAGATTTAAACAAAATACTTTATTCTTCTAGCTATCTATGAACAACCTTGACAATTGCTAAGACTCTAATCAGATTCCAAAACCTTTGTATTCCTTAGTTTAAAAAAAATTAATCTACTACAACTAAAATAATTTCCATTAACTAATTTACTCCAAAACTCAAAATCTAATATCACTTAAGCAATAATTATGTAGAAGAAATGCTATACATTTTTCAAACCTGTCTATACTTTTCATCTTTGTGGGTGTTTGCGCTTTACAAACACACAATTACCTTCAAGCAATTTTTTAAAATATATATAATTTTATCCTTGTAATGCATCTGTAATTATTTACATACTTAGAACTATGTGGCTATAATTGACAATAAAAAGTACAATGTATTCAAAATAAATAAAAAGTGTTTAATATACATTTATCTTTCCTCAAATATAATGAACAAAACTTGACAATCTGTAATCTTTTTCAGTTATGAATATCATATTATGAACTTTTAATGAGCATGAAATCTTAAAGTAATTATAGATTAATTAAGCATTCATCTATAAGAAGTGCTATATTATTTTTATTTAGCTCTATTTTTATCAGTATTGGATTACATCATATTGAGTGAGTTGGGATGGGTCATGGTTTCATCTGTTTTTTCTGTGTAATTTAAACTTTTTTGTATATATGTCAACATTTGTATGTAATATGTTATCAACTAAAAAAAGTAGAATGACATATTTACTACAGTATAAAGGGATTTATGGTTAGAAATCAATACAACATCTTATGTCTTTCTCTGCTTAACTCCACATAATTTTTTTTGCAACAGTTCTTTTCCCTTCACTCTAGAGATATTTGTTGTAAACTTAGTTTAAGGTCACTGAAGTATAAGTTGCTGACTTAGTGCCAAATCTAGACAAAAGAATTTAGGATTTGGTTTAAAATCTTAATGTTTTCTGAATTTTTGAACTATTGGCTTAATAATATAAGGAATTAAAAGTGACTATTATGTGTGCAAATGTCATAATTACAAATTTAAATTGAAGAACCTCACTCATAAAGATATAAACTAAACACTGTTATGGAAATATAATAATACTACCATCTGATTCCATAGAATAATTGGTTCTGGAGTATAATGAAAAAAACTGTTTCTGAAAAGACATAAGTTTATACATTATTTTAAAATGTCACTTAACATTAATAACATTTATTAAAATAAAAACATAATTGAAATATTTTATTAATTTCCTCACTAATTCCTATCATTAAATTTTCCAAGAAATTAAAAATTTAGTTAATTCAACAGATGGGATTTTAAATCTTTCAAATATTAGTAAGTATTCATTTTGATTTAACTTTGAGAAGTACCTTATGATTTTCAAAATATTTGTACAATATATGATAAACTAATTTCAATGTTATATATAGAGCTCACAAATAAGCTCTTAAGCTTTGCAGAATATCCCCAACACCAGACCAGTTTCTGCTACTGGCTTCCTCAGTGAGATGCTAGGATATTCAAGCATTAGATTAAAAGTGCCAGGACAAGTCCAGCACTTTATCTAATGGGATAACTATTAAGTAGACAATCTGAAATTTTCAGACATACATGACTTCCAATCCAGCTATAGCTTGTTAAAAGCTTATTTGCAAGCTCTATATATAACATTTGTAATACAATCTTGTTAAATTAGATCATGTAACATATGATTTGATTTCTTTGTAATTTTATTTATTGCTATTAAGGCTTTGGTAATTTTATATTACTAAAGTTATTAATATAGGGTGTATTTAAATTTGTTTCAGCCCCATATGGCTATTTAAGTTAGATAGCTGGAATCGAAGACATATGGATGTCTGAAAAATTCAGATTTTCTACTTAATAGTTATCCATTAGATAAAGTGCTGGGCTTGTCCTGATATTTTTAATCTAATGCTTGAATATTCTAGCACTTCACTGAGGAAGCCAGTAGCAGAAACTGGTCTGGAGTTGGGAATATTCTGCAAAGCTTGTTAAGAGCTTATTTGTGAGCTTTTTATATAATATTTATAATACAAGCTTGTTAAATTAGGTCATGTTACATATGACTTGATTGTGTATAGAAAATCAAGTGGAACATTTTTGATAATCTTCATTCATTAAACTTTTCACTTTCTTTCTAATAAGACATTTACTTTTATTCCAGATTTTAAGTAGCAAAATTATGAATACGAGTAATAAATCTCTTTTGTAAGATTAAAATAGTTTTAATCTCATCTAACATGACAACAATATTTTTTATTAACATAATTGTTAGCAAAATAATTATTTGAATATCTAGTGCTGTAAAAAAATTGTATTGAAATATTAAAATATTTTATTTGGGCTCTTACAGAAAAGTTCATAATGTGTCCATCCTGGCCATTGTACTTTTTGTGCACATGAAAAATAACAGTTAAGATTAGATTAGCCATAATAATTTTTAATTCATCAATCAAAATAAATAATAATAAATTATAACTCTCAAAAGATATATAAAAAATAATCAAATGATTAATTACCTGAAGAATCATATGATATTCAAGGGCCAGATAAGGTGAATTTTTGTTGAAAAACTTTTATTTCTTGAGTTTATCATCTTATCTCTGCACTAAACTACATAGGCTAAAAATGCAATGTTTATTTGTTCAGAAGATCATATAAAGCCCAAACATTGAAAGTGACAGGTTTATCTTTATCACGAAGATCCTTAGTTCTCAAATTTGCCATTCTGTTACTATGCCAATTACAATAAGTTTGCAAAATATTATCCACTAATAAAAGATAAAGTCAGTTCTTAAATTGAAAGCTATTAAAATCATTCTAAAAAGAAATTCATAAAGTTTCCCAAAATGGAGCAATCTGCATTTCTGTAATGAAATATATTTTCAATACTTCTCATATAAATTAAATAAATTAACACTGAATTAATTACTGGTTTATACCAAAAATTTACTTACATCATTGGTATGTAATTTATTTACTGCCAAGTATTGATAGCAGTAAGGCAATTGTATTACAACTATATAGTAACTAACTATTAAATCTATTAAATAAACAATATATCTATATAAAGCACTACTTATCAGAGGAAATCAAGATTCTTTAGATGTTATATAATTATCAACTCTTAATAAATAAACAATAAAATATGGATCCAGTATTATAGTCTTAATACAAAAGTTTTTACTTCACAATGAAGTAAAGATTATTCTGAAACTAAAAATTTAGTACAGGATTTTATATTTTATTCTTTACTATCATAAATTGACAGTTATATAACAACCAAAAAATTATAGTTTTGTTGCTACTTAAATTTTAAAAAAAAGGTAGTGCTTTATTTTATTTACAGTATTTTAGATAACAATTTACTGTATCACTTTAAAGTGGTAGTTTTTTTAGCCATTACATTTATAACTTTTTTCCTAAGACTTTCATATTCTGTTTTGGAAATCAAATTTTATTTCCCTTTATGCTTTTTGGACCCACCGTAAAGATAAATCTCACACTTCAGTACAAAATCTTCATCAACAGATCTTTCCAGAAAAACAGAGATGCTAAGCCATCATTACTTACCAAATTTGCCAATTGCAAAATGATGAAAATTTAAAAAGTGCTTCATTCTTGTTTGCCTTATAGCAAAGAATGATTTAGATGCCCATTTATTAGAAAATATTGTATCATTAATTGGATTGCAAAACCCCATCTATCTGGAAAGAAAATTTTAATCCTAATTAGAATCTAAATTTAAAAAATTCAGATGTTACTTAGTTTAGATTTGAATCCAATCACTATCACGGCAGGCAAATTCACTGCACTTTATACCACAGAACTCTTTCAGATTCCACACTACATTAATTAAACTTAATCTTTATATTTTTAAATATCATTAACCTGCATTAAATTCCACATGAAATGTTGGCTATATTTTAGCTAGATGCCTAACTAGAAATCTACTTATATATTTTTATCTTTTGCAATCATATGTAAAAATGCATTTTAACGTCTCACAAACCTTCAGAATTACTACCAGTATTAAAAACATTGAATATTTTTGTATCCTGATCATTAGTTTTAATTTTTTTGAATAATTAACGTAATTGTAAGAATTACCAGCTGACGAGAAAAAGAGCCTGCTTTTATTACCAACTAACATAACTAGAAAAGATAAAAATCCCAAAAGTAACTTATTTTTGATAAGCATTTTTTTAAAATAAAATATTCAAAATAAATGATTAATTTTCAGTCTGTTGCCTTTTAAAATATTCTTTTATATTTGTAATTAATTATCTCCCATTATTCTATAGCACGATAAGCGTTAACTTTTAAATTGAAAACTCTCTTATCAATATTTTATAAATTATCAATAACTGTTTAATTAGCAAAAAAAAAATTCTAAAAGTTTGAAATAAATTTGGATTATTCCGAGGAATTCTTTATCCAAAAACTTAATTATAGATGTTATCTAAATTTCTGGAATATTTTATATATAATTTTATCTTATATTGTTTGATTATAAATTTACATCATTATTTTCATTATTAACTGTTCTTTAGTGAAAGACGTGTATCCATTTTTATTCTATTCTCTTTGTTTTGATTCCTTTTATATTTTTTATTTTTATGTTTTTATATGTGTGTGTAGAAAAGTTTGTAATATTATAATATAAACGCGATAAACTCTCTGCCTAAAGGTAAGTATAGTAAGAGGATAGCTTAACCAAATTATCAGAAGCATTTTTCTAACACAACTTTTAATATCTTAATATTTAGATATATAATATTATATTTAATTTGCGGTGTTGTACGGATATATTCCATATTGGAAGTTTTCTTGTTTTCAAATTCCACATTTTTTAAGACCTTTTTCTTAAAATTTCTTTTAAACTCAGATTCGGTTTAAATATGCAGAACTAGCTCCCTCTTTTTCCTAACAAGCTACAGAAATATCTATATTTTATTTATCTAAAAATATAATATCTAAGTTGAATCTATAAAGAAGATTTTTACAATATTATTACGTTACTTTTATTAATACATAATTATTAATGCAAAAACTGGACAGTTACTTAATATAAATTTTACTGTTATTTTTCTAATATGCTCTCGTAATTATTTTCAGTAAAATTTACATTTGTAATTTACCATCATGTTTAGCTGCTCTCAAATATTCACTTTAAATTGTTCTTTAAAAAGCTTCTCTTGGTAATTTATGAATAAATTATATCCAATTATTTTTTTTAATTCATTTTCAAATAAATATGCAAGGAACAAAAATAACAACAGACGTGTCATCTTGCATAATTTATTACTAAATAGAAACAGCCAGGTGAGTAATCAATTAAAGCTGAGTAAGGATTAGTGTCGTTAATAACACTGCTTAACCTAGAAAGACTGCTTGATTAAAATTACGAATTACAGTATTATAAAATGCTGCACTTTGAACCATATATAGATAATAGAACAGACTGTTGTTCGTATAGTTTACTAATAATATGATTATTAGTTTTGGCATTAATATGTAATCTATTGTTATTGTTGAAAAAACGTCAAAAAATCATCCTTGAATGAATAAAATAAAGTATATGTGTAAATGTAAGGGGCCTCATAACTCAGTAATAGAGCATCTGCCTGCTTTACTTATGACCTGAGTTCAAATTTTAGACATCTTACCTTTTTTCTGATTTTGATAAAACTTTTTTCTTTCAGATAGCTACCCTGTAACTAACTTAACCAGTGATTGTTCAAAAATATATCTAACGATTCATAACTAGGAAGTAAAACAAGAATAGAAAACTATTCAAATTCTTACCATGTGGCAATTGACAGGCTTGGTAAGTAATGTCTTTTTCTTCACTTCTGTTCTGAAAAGAGATTTGTAGAAAAGGCTTGGTTCTTTAATGGTCAATTGAAGATTGGGTTATTTTTTACCTATATATGTATGTTAAAAATATTTATAGAAAATCAGATTTTTGTTTAAAGAGTCTTTTTCAAAAAGGTACTGTGATAAGATGATAAAAGCACTTGATTGTTATCAAGGTAGTAAGATTACTTTCCATGTATCCTTAATGAAATGTCTCAGATTAAATGATCCCAGTATATCAAATTATAATAAGCAGAGAAATAGCATTATTAAGAAATAAGATTAAATATTGAATAAATATTTATTTATTAAACAGGCAAAACTCTTCATACAATTGCTTATTCAATAGCTTTTTAGTCATATGAGTCTGAACTCGGTTCAGTACCAATACATTTTGGTGTCTTTGGCTCTTTAACAATGCTAGCCACCACTATCCTATTAAGCAAAATTGGTGTTAAATCACTAAATATCACATGATCGCCATCTCTTATGCTATCTCATAACTGTTATCAAACAGGCAAAACTCTCCATACAGTAGGGTCACCCTGTTCTAACCAGAGTAATCAATGGATGCTTAGAAGGCTTGTAATTAAAATCCTCATCTAGTGCCTACCCATCCAATATCCCCAGACTAGTTTCTGGTCTGTGGCCTTCGTCAGTGAGGAGTCTTGGATCTGAGAGCACTGCACCTAGATCTTAGGATCTAATGCAACCCTCCAGCAGCCACCTTTTATCTTTACTTAACTACAAAACTATGAGAATGAAATTGAAAATGCTATTATATTTTCAATCTAAGTTCAATAGCTTATATAGTCATATGGGTCTGAACTCAGATCAGTGCCCATACATTTTGATGTCTTTAATAACAGTTATGTGCTAGCATAAGAGATGGTGATCATGTGATGTTTCGTGGGTTATTCATTTATTAGCAACTATTGATAATCAAGTATGATTATTCAAATTTTAAAATTATGACAACTAATTTATGAATCACAAATATATCCATAAATATCTTATGCTGCTCTCCAAGTCTAGTTTTAAAAAAAAACCATAAGATGTGATACTATCTTTTAACTTCTTCTTGTGATGCTATCTTTTTTCTACAACAAAGAATTATAAACTTTATTTAATTATAGCTCTTCATTATATTTCTACACTCCGATCAAATAAATTAATATTGCACATTTTCAGAATTTTCCTAAAATAACTTTGTGATAAAAACAGTACCTCCTTCTTCCACAAAAATAATTCTCACATTCCTCACAAATTATTTTTTTAGAAAGTTAGTTGCTATTAATTTTTTCACATACAGTTCATTGAAAATGATTTTACAATAATAGATTCAATATCACCACTTTAGTAAACTGATGAACATGCTCATTAGTATTCTCACTATGTCATTTTATTTTCACAACGTTATGGTGAATCATTGAATTATTTTGTTTGAATTCCTTTATTTTATAATAATAGAAAATCCATACAATAAATTTAGCAGAATTTCTATCTATAAATAATTCTAGTACTACTGCAACTGCTATTGTTATTACTGTTGCTATTACCACTGACAATGCTGATGCTGATGATGCCATCACTGTCACCACTATCACAATTACTACTACTACAGCTACTATTATTATTACCATACTATTATAAAGTAATACTAATTCAACTTTTATTAGTTTTCCTACATTAACTGCCAATTATAGAAAAGTATGTTTATATAATATTTATATTTAATTACCTAATATAAAAAATTTGTATATTATTGTTAATAAGTAATTATTATTGGGTGACACTATTATATGGAGATAGTTTCTACTGTTTGAACAGCTTTTGTAAGCATAAAAAATGATGATTATGAGATGTTTTAGTGGTTTAATTATACTGTATTATTATTTATAACTCTAGAAAAAAGATATGTTGCAGAATCAGATTCATTTCTATTTTTTTCTTCAAATTATAGTTATAACTATCTTGACATTTTTTTTGGATTAATATCTTGATTAAAAATTATTGACTTTGTGAGCATATTTAATAATTTTTTTTATATATGATCTGTATTTTATAAATATTTACTTTAATGTATGAGTTTCATTTAACTAAATCATAGTCTAATACTGGCACTACTATGGATTTGAATGAATATGCATAATATGGAGCTCATTGTTTTAAGAGCTTTATTCACAATATTATTCATGTGAATATTAAATAATCCAATTAATGAAAATGTTTTTATATAATCAATAGTGAACTAAATGGAAATTAAAAAAATAACCAAAAATAAATCAAGAAAAAGTTTGATCAAGATATGAAATAAGCTGAAAAATCAAATGGATATTAAAAAATGCAATGGCAATTTTAAAAAAAAAAGTTTTTTTTTTTAAAGGCCAATGAATAAGAAATTAAAATAATGTTCAAAAAAGTCAAGAATAGTTTTGAACAAAATTTTCAAAGATATTGGAAATGAAAATTTGCTTCAAAAACAATTATTGAAAGGATTTATAAGATCAAAAGGAAAAGATTAGGCTGGGTGGAAATTGACAATAGACATAATTAAAGTAATATAAACAGACATGAAAAAATATACAGAGAACTATATGCAATGAAGTATCACACGTAGAAAAATCTCAATAATGAATGATGAGATCAGATCAATCCTGAAATCATTACAAAAAAAATAAATATAACGGAATTCAAAACATGGCATTATAAATTTTGCAGCAAACTGGAGAAAAATTAATATGATTGTTGATAAAATTATGTTAATTAAACTAAAAAATTATTCCATATTCTACAGATTAAAAGAATTCAATTTATATTAATATATCAAAGAAAGAAGATGTATCAAAGTGTGCAAACTATCATCCTTTCTGCTTTCTATTATAATTGCTTTATTAGTGTTGTGTTTATTTCTATTGTACAAATGCTGTTAATATTATGACTTTAATACTGTTGCTTTTGTTACTATTAATGTTTTTTAGTGCTATGATGATCAAAAAGAAATACATGTAAATTGAAATGACAGTCATAGTTTGGTTTCTTCACATCATATCATAATAATGATTGTATCTTCACTAACCAAATACCTGATTTATTAAGTCTGAAATTTTACATTTAAATTCTGGTTAAATATAGATTTTTTTTTTAATTCTTAAAATGAATATTTTTTATATTTGAAAAAAAAAACTATTTTAATATCTACTGTATCAAATTAAATAAAAGTAGTTTAAGAATTATCTATGGGTTGATTATGTAGGTTAAAACCATCCAATATAGAAAAACTATAAAACTCTTGAAAAATCAATGAAAATAGTGTCTTCTCTTTAACCATTAATCTGTGGGAAAGCATTGTCCTGTCTCATTTAAAGACAGTTGATCCATATATAATTAGAATCTTGGAGAAACAACTAAAAATTATAAATAAAACTTAGAGAGAATGAACCTTTTGTTTTGTGAACATTAAATAATCAAATTTAGTTTTCACAAAATAGTAAAATTGTGAAATTAATCATTTAATTTTATTCAGATGGAATTAGATATGTATGTTTTATGATGAAAGAAACCTCAAACACCAAAGCTTATGGCAACCATTATCACCAATGATAAATGGTAGCAAAATGATTGGCATCATAGTATTCTATTTCTAAATTTTTCCTTCCGACAAAAATCATATATACATTGTCTTACAGATAGATAATCTGAGCAGACTTCCCATGAATATGACATGAAAACATAGTATACTTGATACAATAAAGATTATTAAAATTTTGTATTTAAACTTTGTAAGAGTATTATTTTATATTAAGATTTATTATGTGTATATAATATATTTTAAACTCTGCATTATACATATTTGTAATGTAAAACAAGAAGATTTGTAAATAATTAAAATAATTAATTATAACTGCTGGAAAATCCAAAAACTTCTTTTTATTAACATATCATTAAGAACTGCTATTTCTTCTGTCAAATTCTTAATATTTAGCTGAGAGCTCTTTCATCGTTATCCTGATATTTTCAAAGCTGTAATCAAAAGACTTCTTAGCTAAATATTAAGAATCTAGAAGGATAAATAGCAGTTCTTAATGGTATCTTACACACACACACACACACACACACACACATATATATATATATATATATATATATATATATATATATATTGTAACCTAGTGTTATTGACACTTGGTTTACTTGGCATTATTTCTGCAGGAAAACAATGCTATTCTTTAAAGAAATAAAAAGATAAAATAACAATAGTAATAATGGATTAATAAAGTATGCTATTCACTCACTTTGGCATGTTTTGGGTGAATAACTAATAGATTTAATAACTCAATGTCATTTTTAAAGAGAGAACATGAATAATTTAATTGAGATATTAATAATTAGAGCAAATTAATATGGTATAAAAGCTAAACAGTAATTGATTTTGGATGGGTAGAGGGGAGAGTGGATGAGTGTCTTATCATAAAGCACAATAACTTCTGGTAATTTCTTTTTATAAAAAAAAAAAAAAAATTAAAAAAAAAAAAAAAAAAATGTTTAAAGAATTATACATCACTGATTGTTAATTTAATGTATTTATTATTATTATTTTTATATTGTCAAATTACTTTGTAATCCAGGTAAATAATACTAAAACTATATGATTGTAATAGGTTTTTCCTTTCTTTTGTTTATGTTATAATCAAATGATTATTTTTCTGTAAGAGGTCGCTAAAGTAAAAAAAAAAAAAAACCAACAACAAAACGAAACAACCAATTTCATAATCAAGATCATTTTTTTTGGAAAAAAAGAGATAGTCTGCTTTTAGTTTTCAAGGAAGGAACAGTGCTGAAATTTGGTAACTCAATTTTTTCATTTTATTTTGCAGAAATAAATGTAATCAAAGTAAAATTTTAATAATATAATGTGTGGCTAAATTTTTTTGATAAGATATCCTGATTTTCTTTGCCATCTACCTATTTAAAGACCTTTTATACTTAAAAATTTATTGTCTCACGCTAAAGTTAAAAATGACAGAATTAACTAAGGGAATCACGAAAAGTGTTATTATGTCTAAATTAAGGAAGATAAATGATTTCCAAGTGAGAAATAATTATTTATTAACTTTATGTCATTTATTGATATTTTCTTGGTATAAAAAAAAAATAATAATAATTGAAAGAAATATTTTGAAACCAAGGAAAATCAACTAGAAACATTTTCGCGCTCTTTCTCAATATTGTCTGCCTTTACAAGAAATGTAGTTACATACGTTAAAATATGTTTTATTCACCAAGAATTGTCTGGAAATAATAATAATGATAAATAAGATTAAATTATGCACCTGTATATTTTTAAAAAAAAAAATAAAAAAAAAAAAACTTTCTCAGAGTAAATATAGGAAAAGTTATATAGGGGCATTCTTACGGAGAAGTTACCGTTAAAAAAAAAATTTATAATTCCTAAAGTATGAACAAAACTAAATATCTTAGTGACTTAATGATAAAAATAAATGATATATTATATTATACATCAGTTGGAATTATTAAAACTTCATGTACACGTAAATTGACTGCAGTTATTATCATAATAATCTCTCGGAAAATTGCACATTTTCGTCCATAAGTAAGCTAGCTAATAAGTATACGTATCGTCAATAAAAAAAAAAAATATTGTGTATGTTTATCATCTATAGTCAAATATTCGTCTATATTAGAAGTCTATTTTTTTTCTTGGATCCCAAAATTGTAGTAGTTTAATTCAAGTAAGAATTAATCTTCAATTCTGCTATATTTTTCTTTACCTAATTTATTAAACGCACAAAATAAGAGAAAACTTTTATTTAAAGGAAATAATACCATGCGTTTATTGTTTTTCAACTTGCTTCATGAAATACAACTGGATAAAGCTCTTCACCTGGACCAATTGCTCAACAGAAAAACATTTTCTAATGAGAGAGTATGCACTTGTTAATTAATGATTGTTTAAAACTAAGTTATAAATGATATGTATTTTTTTGTTATATCACATAGGTTAAAGTCTGTATGGTCAAGTGATATTTAATAGCCTTGTAATGACAAAGGTATGTTTTAATATAATTATTATAGGTTAAGTTGATATTTAACATGAAAGAAAAAATCTATAAAATATGTTTTAATTATTACATACAATTGTAGGTAGAAATTTTGTATGTTAGATACGTAAAAGAAAAATATTTAGATATTTAAGGGGTAAAATAAATATTGAAAATTATCAGAAGTAACTAAAAAAAAAAAATGCTATAACAAAATATTTCTTGTTAAAGTTTTGAAACGAATTTATACTGTATTAATTGAGGAATTTATTCCTAATCATTCTTAAATAACACATCCACTTTATTTAGTTTAAGATAGTATGCTACCAACTATTTTGAATGTTCCTTTATTAAAATTAAAATTATTATACTTTTATTTTATGATGTCCATTGATTTCAGATGTTGATCAAAGTATACACGGTAACATAAGTTTATTATAATCAGTGTATTTACTTATCCTGCCCAGATATAGCATTGGTATATGCTTAATATTCGCATAGGTAATAATTATAATGTATTTATTTTGTGGGATGAAAAATGATCTCCCCAAAAGCTTTGTTTTTCATGAGAGGAAGATTTTAAATATAATGTTCGGGTATGTTTATAGCCAAAGTGATCGATTCTCATAGATAGGACGATCAAGAATTTATCTAGCATTTAGTATGCTTCATTCATTTAAATCCCAGGAGAGGATTGTATTTGGTGTGTGTTCGTTGTATGCCCAAGTAAGAGGCAAGAAACCACCAAAATATTTTAATGTAGTAGATTACTTTACAGACCTTCGTGGTTATTCCATATTCCTCATGTGAAAATAAAGATAGCTCCACCGTGGAAGGTGTTGATTATTGTGCTTAATTTTGAAAGTTCGGGCAAGATAAAGGTTATATTGGAGGTGTTAGTTCCTCAAGATCCACTTT
This sequence comes from Epiperipatus broadwayi, assembly GCA_028023455.1. Lineage (NCBI taxonomy): Eukaryota > Metazoa > Onychophora > Udeonychophora > Euonychophora > Peripatidae > Epiperipatus > Epiperipatus broadwayi. The sequence goes on along the minus strand of JAQFVV010000053.1, from coordinate 5,067,027 downwards.
AGTATAAATAGTGCGTTAGTAACTAGGATCAATATCTGTATTGTGCTGCTAAATATTGCTAGTATTTGACAAGTAAATCAATGGAGAAAGTAATTAAAATTGCGTAGTTTTAAAACGCTTATTTACTGAAGGAATATTCAAATGCAATATTTAATTTTGGTTAGTAATTAAATAATACTCATATTTAAAATTATACGTATGAATAAAATTTGTATCGTAACTTAAGTTAGCATTAAGTTAAATGTAAGATGGTAAGTGTAACTTCTGATAACTGGCCTATAATTAGAATAGGTTATCCCATTAAAGACCATAAATAAAGTAAATGTATTAGAAATAAATTTAATATTTTGCGTATTGCATATGATGGGATTAATCATTTTAAAAAAAAAAAAATAGTTAGTCAATAATTTTGAGTCAAAAGCTTCTACAAGGTTACCAAAATGTAATAAACAATGTATTGGTAATGAAATGTACTTTTAGTTAATCAATCCATATGATTGCATACAGGAGAAGTAGTAACCTCTAGTCCATAACCAAAAGAGTATACAGATTAATGTCAGTTATATTTTATATTTTGCATTACTATGGGATTATTGAATAAATGTTCATATATTTTTTTTTGTGATAATAATAAATTATACTCTTGTTAAAATTTGTTGTAGATTCATTTTTTTGTTTTTATATGCTAAATATAAGTGTTTGCACAATATTTGCAAAACCTTTTCTTGAGTCCGAAATCATTCCAAATTCTTAAAAACTTAATATACCAGATAAATAAAGTTAAGCAGATCGGAATATGTCATTATATTTTAGTTTAATGATAATTATTTATGGAGTTGAAAACTTAAGACTAAACATTCACCTTTGTAAAAAAAAAAAAAAAAAAAAGAATTTATTCCCAAACCATTAACTTTGGTTGCACATTATTCCATTCCCATTTAGTTAAATTGTCTAAGTAATAAATCTTAGTTATATTATTGTGTTGTCATGGATGATGGAAGGACACAAAAAGCACCCTTGTCTTTTTATTATTCTGACTGAGATTCTGAAAAAAAAAAAAAGGCTGTGTTATTCAAAATTATACGTCATTATTGAATAGAATTATCATCTCTTTAAATAATATAGCAGTTGATATGAGAGATGAAGACACATTGAATTTAAGTAAAATAAATGTTTCCTATAGCTGACCAGAATGCCAGTCATATGCGACAACACAATACTGCCGAGCATTTCCTTACATGAAACAAAGAACCCTGAGATTAATATTATTATAATTATTCTTTAAATTAATAAGTGATCAATTATTGTTGTTATTACAATCGTGGCATGGCTTAAGAGAATTGAATGTACAATTGTATTATATGAAAAGTATTTTAGATCATATTGGAAAATTAATGGATATGTTGCTTTATTTTGGGTTGCCTTAACAACAACCTGAAAAATTAGAAATCCTGGGTGCAAATAAATAAATAAATAAAGCAAAATTTCTGATAGGATATTGGGTTAGAATATATATATATATATATATGTTGAATTAAATGTTTATATGGATTTTATTATATAGAAATAAGGAAATAATATACATTAAATAAAGAAATATTTTAACTTTTGATGTTAATAAGAAATTATCAATTACTACTAATTAACAATTCCTGATGCAATGCAAGTTTTTCTCATAGTAGCTCTTTTTATTGGGGGTCTTTAAAGCAAAAGGGGTCCCTTTTTACTTTAAACCCAGAAAACTATTTATTATGAGAAATACTTGCTTTGCCTCAATAATTGTTAATTAGTAGTAATTGATAGTTTCTTAATAACATTAAAAGTTGATGTGTTTCTCTATTTAATGGATATTATTTCATCTCTCTCTCTCTCACACACACACACATTGTCTTTTTCTAGGTCTTTTATACGTTATACATATATATATACTATACATTATTAATATATGTTTTAATTAAAAATTTATTTAAACGCACATTGATTACGTAAGTAATATTCATTAAGGCTGTAGCCTCAAGCACATGCATATAAAAATGCAATAGTAGGGACCTCTACAGGTCTTAAACCACAAGCTTACTCTTTGGAAGAAAATATATGTTTTAAGATTACAAACGTATGTATATGTATAATTGTTAATACTTTCATTTTATTATATGCATTGTCGAATGTTAAATGGGAGTGTATGCCATACTATAACAGCTGTTACTATTTCAATGATGGTTATATATATATATATATAGTAAACATAACAAAATAAGAAAAAAATTTTGTATAATAGATTGCATTCTGTTTTCAAATACAATGGTGACCATGCAAAAAAACTTAAAATTGATAAAGCAAGCTAAAAATATTATTATTATTATTATTATTATTATTATTATAATAATAATAATAATAATAATAATAATAATAATAATAATAATAATAATAATAATAATAATAATAATAATAATAATAATAATAATAATAATAATAATAATAATAATAATAATAATAATAATAATAATTCAATTCAATTCAATATCCATTTATTATGTGCATTTCAACATTTACACTTTAACAGAAATACACAATAAATAAAAATAATAATAATAATAATAATAACAATGATAATAATTAAAATTTAAAAAAAAAACAAAAAAAAAAAATCAAATACAAGCTAAATACATAAAATTATATATATATATGTTCATAATTATACATTTAGTTGTTTTTTAACATTCATCACAAATTGATCGCAAAAAATATCAATATTATTAAAAGTTAGATTATATACCATTTGCAATCTATTAATAACTGATTTACCAAAGAAAGTATTTTTACATATACTAATCTTGAAAGTTTGCATTTCTCTTAATAAACGACAAGATACTTTCAATTCTATTTTTGATATACAGTTACTGACATCAATTTTTCCATCAATCAACTTTTTCAGTAATATCATATCCTTCAACATTCTCCTTTCTTTCAATACTGTTTTGACAGTTTGACATTCACCCATTATTAATTTATTAAATCTTTTTTCAATATTATATATTTTAGACTGAATATTAATCAGATTGAAGTTCCATATACAAGAATTATATTCTAAAACTGTAACAACAAGAGGAAAAAATAACATATTTTATGGAAATAGATAAATCTCTCCCATATCTCAAAATACAGCCCATCTTTCTGTATGCTTTATTAATAATACATTTAATATGTGCATTAAAAGTAAAATTGCTACAAAATATAATTCCTAAATCAGATATAGTCTCTTTATATTTAATAACACCATTCTCAATTTTATATTGATAAACAGATTTTTCAGTTTTATTAGTATAGGAAACAATGCATGTTTTATTAATGTTAATCTCCATGTTGTTATACCTACACCATATAATAAAACTATCTATATCCTTTTGAACCTCAATATGATCACTATAAGTAATAATTCTTTTAAATAACTTACAATCATCAGCATAAGTAAGTATCATACTATTTTTTATGCTATGATCAAGATCACACATATAAACATTAAAAAGCAATGGTGCTAATATTCCACCCTGAGGAACACCTATCATATTATCAAAAAAAAAGAGAATTAGTTTTATCCATATGTACATAAGATTTACGACCCCTCAAATAATTGGAAAACCACTCAACTAAATGAGGACTAACACCCAACATTTTAAGTTTATACAAAAGTCTAATATATGAAACTTTGTCAAATGCCTGAGTCATATCAAAATATACAACATCTAATTGCTTCTGATCAGATAAGGCATGAGCAATATGATCAGATATCACCATTAAATTAGTTTCAGCAGATCTACCAGGTAAAAAACCATGCTGATAACTAGGTAATACCTTAATCATATCTACAATAATATTACTATAAATACACCTTTCATAAATTCTAGCAAAAGGTGACAGAATTGAAATAGGTCTATAATTACCAGAATCAGATCTATCCCCTTTTTTAAAAATTGGTATAATCTTAGCTATCTTAAATATATCAGGAATAATAGTTTTCTCAATTGATAAATTAATGATATAATGCAATGGTGCTACCAAACATTCAGCACAACCCTTGATAATAAAATTAGGAATATTATCATATCCCATAGAAGATTTCGATTTAAGTTTAGAAATTGCAGTAAACACTTCAGGAATTGCAATTTTATTAACATCTATATTCCAAAAACTCTCTTTATTAAATTTAATATCAACCATATTATCATTACTTGAAGTATCTAAGTACATATTAGTAAAATGATTGACTAGATCATCCATAGAAGGCCTAATTACATTATATCTACAACTCACCGCCATTTTTGGTCACATTTTCACTATTTTATGCTTATTTTATCATAAATTTGTAGCTTTATCAGTATTTAAAATTTTAATTCCAAACAAATCACTATTGGCAGTATTTTTTGCAAAAAAAAAAATCAATTTCTGATTCCAATCTATTGTATAAAGTCCCACCTCTTTCCCCTTATAATGTGCCACAAAGCACTGACTGTCAACTTTGGCTATTGTTCTTCAGGTGTTTCTAACTGCCAAAGTCAGAAATGAAACCAAAATATTTTATGCTTTCATAATAAATTTTGAATGTAAATAAATATATTTCTTGTAATCTTTTACATTCATAATTAAGTTTTTACATTAGTTTATCTAAATATAAACTTTGATTCAAAAATTTTTAAATTTTACAAGAAAAATAATCAAGGGAAAATGAATATCACTTGACCACCATTCAAGAAAAGTGAATAACATTGACCACTATTTGCATATCAATAACATTCGGTAATAACTAGCAAAACACAACTGTTTTTTATAAATATTTATGGATTTTATGATTACTTTTTACACTATATTAACTAATAATGTGGCTAGATTTAGATTTTTATTTAAAATATTTAATTTAGACAAATAAAAGATAGTAGGAGTAAATAATCAGCGATCGTAATTTCTAAGACACAAGAAATCACCGTGTTTTCACGTTATGATTGGTTGAAATATAATTCCTTTGTTTTACTGCAGGCTATTTTTCAAATGTTTTTTTTTTTATATATTTTTCTTCAGTTATTAACATTACTTTAAATTTTATGTTGACTTTAACCAATTTGAATGTAAAATAATTCAATTTTTAGAAGTTAAATTAAAACAATTCTGATTATTGTACATTAACATATTTCAGAAAGGAAAAGGCTAGATCCATATTTAATGAATCAAATCACTAAAATTTTTACTCAATCTGGCCAATAAGAAAATTCATCAGACAAAGGGTTAAATTACCTCAACTCTCTCTAGTATTACAATTTGTCCATGTTACTTTATAAAATATTTATTAAATTACAATTTTAAATTATCTATAAATAATTATTTTCTAGAGCTAATCCTTAATTTTAAAAAAATTCAAAAAAAAAGAAAAAGAAAATTATTGTTTTAGAATTGTATTAAATAAAATTAGATGCAAATTTTACAAAAAAAAATTATGCGGTCAATGTCTTGGCCACCCTTGGTATAGAAGGTAACAATAATAGTGCAGAAAATGATACAAAAGAATAGCAATAAAAAATCCTAAAATTTATAGAGAGTAATTAAAAATTAATATGCATAACTTTATTGTAAGTATATAAAAAAATATTAAACATAAAGAATAAAGGAATATCACTTTAAAAGTTATGAATTTTTGAATGTTCAAAGTAATATACGATGAACTGCACAAAAGACAATATTTTATAATTTGTCATGGTTTATAATAAATGCTAAGATCAAGCTGAAAGAAGACAACTAAAGTAAAAATATTATAGAATCATAAGAAAAGATTGTATTTCCTTAAAGTAAAATGTGAATGGAAATTGAATTTAATGTGAACATGACTTCATAGAAAATATATATTTACTGATTTTAGAATAATTATGACATACCTATTAGGGGACACTTTTAACAAACAATGTAAATAAAATTTTAATGACAAGAATCATTCAAAATATTATATCTAGTAAACACTTATAAATGAAACTTTTAAGTGAAGTCTGCATGACAATAGTAAATGATATTTCTAAATGAAGTGTGGTAAAATTTATTGTTGACAGACTACAAATATTGTGTAGTTTTGATGATTCTATTTTTTATGCTGATCATTGGTAAGGTTAAAGTTTAAGTATTCATTGGTTATGCTTCTTTGAATATTTGATTATCATCGAAAGTGATGATGTTGAAATACCAAATTCATATTTTGGCACTAAAGAATTTGTGCAACTTATGTCAAATTGTTTTATCTGGGATTTTTATATTTTCTGAAGCTATTAGAAGTTCTTCAAATTGTTGATTAACATATTGATATTCACTTAAATATTGCTACATAATTCATTCTTGATTATTTGCAACTTTTTAATTTTCCTTGTTTAACTCAGATTATGAACATAAAATGTTACCAATTTGCTCTAGAAGAAATATACCAATAATATTGCACCCAAACCTCACATGTTATAAGGAAATGTTGTTGTCACTAGAATCTCAATATATTCATGAATGATATTGGCAATAATGAAGGGGAATCTGAATCTTAGTATGAATAGTACTGTCTGAAATAATATTTTGATAATTCAGGAAGCAAGTCATATATTAAGCATTCTATTTAAACTTTATATTATTTTGCCTTTTTAACAAAATAAAACCATAGCAATTATATATACAGCACTCAAAATATTTCATATAAGCAACAGATTTCCTAATAAACATGAGCACACAATACAACTAATGGCCATTCAGTTTTGTGAAGAATATTTATATAGAGCACCAGCAATCTCTTGTATAATATTATATTAACTTTTCATTAATTCCATAGAAAATATAACTTAATGACAAAATACAGGAGCATATATTCTTTGGATATAACACACCTGTCATTGTAAAACAGATTTTTAAAATTATTAATTATACTAATGATAACAATAATGATGAGATATAGAGTAGAGTTGTAATAAATTTAATTGCATAATAAACTTGAATAATAATTCACTAAATAGCATTTTATATTTCTTTTATAGAGTATATGACTGTTTTAATTATTTAGTACAGACCATAATTAAACGAAAATACTAGCAGTATATTTTAAATAAATCTTCTATTACTATTATAGTGTATTAATTTTAAAATAAATAGTCAGGTAGTATTTTTTAAATAAAGAAGTAAATCAATAATTTTAATTTCACAGATTTAGGTAATATGTTTTTATCTCTAGTCTGAAATAAATGTAAAAGAAAAAGTTTTACAAGTGAATGTTTTCATTCCATCACTAAGATAACAATAAGTAATTAAAATGTCATTTCAAAATTCAAATGAATAATTTATTAAATTCCATTTATCAATAAATAGGTTCTGCTATCTGTAATTCAAATAGTCTATTTATGGAAAGATGGAGTTATTCCAAAAAAAAAAAAATCATTCTTTAAATATATGACAATATTAAAGTAAATATATTTTAAATATATGTTGCTAAAGAATAAACAATTAAAGTCTTTTAACAAATGTCTTATTCTTTTCAGCATCTTCTAATATTTAAACTAATACATTTTAAAATTATTAAGAACTGTTAGAAAATACCAAAAGAGCACAAAGTCTTTAACTGTATTAATGTTATTGCCTAAATAATGTTGAACTGATAATACAGTCTATTCTAAGTAAAGAAAGAAGAACCACTAAAAGGTCTTTTATAAATGTGGTGAGCCATAGAAAATTCCATCAAATTACCAATTTTGCATAAAATTAACTAGCAATTGTTGAAAAATAATTATGTAAACTTCCCATCATTTAGATTTCAGATTTCTTAGTAAACTTTAGCATAGAATATTAGCACCTGGATGAAAATTAAATTAGCAATACATGTTTAACTTTAAGTAAAATAAATTTTATAAGCAATCAAACTGAATAAAATTAATTATTAATCAATAAATTTCTCCTAGTAAATATTATTAAATAAGAGGTAACACAAGTTTGTGCAGGTCTTTAGCTTTTATACTCCTGATCATGTGCTGGATTTTGATGATTAAAAACTGACATTTAAATCACCTCCTACTTCATCTAATTCAATATAGTTCAAAAATGAATTAGTATCATGGGAAACAAAGCTAAAAACACATACATTTACATCATTGTCTAGACAGTAATTAAAACATGCTACATTTTAAGACTATTGAAAATAAAAATTAGTACAATGAAAATAAAATATATAAATTACATTATTTTTAGCAAAACATTAATTTACATTACCCTTTCTAACAATATTACACACTATTTAATAAGTACAAGTTCCCAGAATATTTAAAGACTTTTAAAAAAAAGAAATTTAAGAATAATTTTTCATATTGCTTTAAAAGATTAAATTTACACTTAACCATACTCACACGTTTTCTAATGCTTTCTTCATTTAAAATTGATAGTTTTTAATAATAAATTAATTCTTTATCTTTTTAATTAACTAACTTAAAACTTACTGTCACTGACTAAATCTTTATTACAATTAGCATTAATAAAAATACATTTTTTATTAGTGTAAGGTGATGCCCAATCCTTATAAAAACAATAATAAGTAACTGATGTTTTGGGATAACATGTATAAAGATTAAATAGGCAGCCAACTTTTAAAACATAATTTTTTTTAGATATTTGGAGACATACCCATATATATACAAACATAAACATACTTTCATGAAGGAATGAACAAATGTATTTTTTATTAAATGTAAAATAAAATATCTACATACACACATCTATACATGAATGTGTAAGATTTTAAATCATGACGTGACAAAAATAATAAAGAAAATATTTGACATTAAATTTTATTAACTATGTTTCTTTTGTTTAAAAGAGAAAAAAAAGAGTAAACCTTTGTTGATTTTAGAATGTGGAAAAAACTAAGCAACAGGAATTTTTAGTTGTTGGTTGGTTTTTTGGTCAAATGGAGTGCATAAAAGTAAAGTAGAATAAGAATATTTTAATTATTATATTAGTTATTATGATTTCCTTTCGTTATTAAAAATAAACTGTTTAATATTTGGAATTTTATGATTTATTAGTGTAAAATATTTTAAAAAAGGAAAAAAGACATTGTTTAATTGATGAACTTTCATTCGTTCAAATAAATTCTAAGAGCTTCATAGTTATTTATCGTTGTCAAAAATATAATTACTATAAAATGTTTCTTGTAAAAGATAAAATCAACTAATGATGAAATAGAACTTTATTAACACTAATTTTTATTACTTTTAAAGTAAAATCTTTATCATGTGTCTCATATATATATATATTTAAATAAAAACTGCATAGAAATAGCATTCATTTTATATTATAATGCAAGCCTTGGAAAAAGATTTATATTTAACAATTTATACATGTGTAAATAATATCTAATGATGAAATTTTGCTAATTAAGAGTCAGGGGATCTCTCTATCTCCTTGGTGTCATTGGCAGGTGATGGAGGATAATATTCATTGGTATATTTAATGTTTAAATCAACGTGGAATGATCTGGAGATGGAATTAGAAAGGCGATGGCTATAAAATCAAACACCCAGGAATTCGATTTCGTCATGGGAATTGTTAATGCTTGGAATATTTAACATGATTTAATATGCATGAATAAAAGAAAGACATTATCTGCTAAGAATACAGAAGCTGCTCTTGAAAATTTAACTTGCTATTGTTTTAAGGAATTCTGAAATTTCATTTAATTTTATGCTTTAAATATTTTTTTTTAAATGTATACTGAGAGTTGAGTTATAAATTTTTCTCACCCTTTTATTCATTTGTAGCAAACTTTTTTTTAAAAAAAGAACTCATTTGTTTAGATTTTATAGGGAGAGAGAAATACAAATACACAACTCAAGGTCTACATAAATATATTATATATGTTTGTAAATAAAATATTAGCGTAATTGAATGCTTAAATTAAACTGGACAATGACTTAAAGACAAAAGGTAAGATTTTAAATATTTACATTTATCAGACAATTAATATATTAAAATCAAACTAATTAATAAGTAAATGTATAGGAGAACATTTTCTTGTTTAAATGATTAACAGCCTTATGAATGAACTATATCCACAATACACAAATTAGCAATTCAAGGACATAACCTTGAGATACATTTAAAGGACATAAACAAACTGATAATTGTACATCTAGTAATATAATTTCATATTTAAAATAATTGATGCTTTTTGTACATTATGCACTATAATTTTATAATTTTTATTTCAAATGATATTTTAATATTTAAATCATAGCTAGCTTTATTGTAGTAAAGACAAATCAATATTTTATTATATCCATGTATATATTTTATTAATTTATAAATATTATAAATTTAACCCCGATTTCATAAATAAATATTTGTTGTTTGAAGTTAAAATCTTTGTTTCTCTGGTCTCTAGATTATTAAGCATCATTCATACTTCACTTACCAGAATAGCTACTATACATGTATACAGATTTTTAATATATTATTAGCAATAGCCATTAAGGATTTATATAGAGGTCATATTATTGCCATCCTATTTAAATCCATCCTTGAGCAGAGTTAAAGGCAAATGTCTACACTGAGTTAGAACCCCGAGTAGTAATAGGACATGTAAGTAGAAAAGGCTCTGGGTGTACCATCCTAAAGGATTTTACAGTCCGTTACATTAGCAAGTAACTAAAATGTATTTTAATAAGCAAGTAATTTAAATATCGATACTCAGCATTAAAGATTTAAACTTAGTTATTAAAATTTAATTTTAACATTAACTTTTAACATACTAGAGTCTTTATTAAAATAGTTTTAGCTTTTAGCATTAATTCACTATTATACAGGTAAAAATATCTTTAACTTAAGCAATTTGAAATCATTTACAATTACAGATGGGCTTAAAGCACTACAATAAAAATATAAAAATGATTTTTAATATAACTTAGACTTATAAAAGGTTTTAAAAATGACTTAAAGGTTGAATTAAAATTGAAATATCAAGCTGTGATAAATTAACTTGCAGTCTAAATTAATTTATTGAAATTATATATATACTTAAGCAATTAGATGTCTGGAAATTTAGCTTTACTGACAAAGCTAAAGGTTACAATATATATATAAACATAAAATCAAATTCAACTGCAAAAAACTATTTCCATTTAAAATATATGCATAAACAAGGACTTTATTAACAAGTTGCAATAAACTACTAAAGAATTCTCATACAAGAAAAAACTTTCCTTTAACTTTAATAATCAAACTACATATAAATTGATTTGTAAAAATGTTCATAGTAAGATAAAAAGAGATTTATTCTTTTTAAATTTTTTTTCAGTACGTCTAAAATCTATTTGTTTAATTTAATATATATTTTAATAATATCTATTTTTAAGTGAAATGTGTGTAATATTTGTAAATGTCACACTAAGTTATATTTTAAATGATATTTTAAAATATATATTAAGTCAGGATGTATTTCTGGTGCAAAAGATTTCTGGTGCAAAATGCATCAAATTAATTTAGCATTTGATATTGATTAAATAATTTAAATATTTTATAACAAGCTAAAATTATTTGAAATAACAATTGAAAACAGTATATAACTAGAAACATGTCTTAATTAGATCTTTTAATTAGCTTTTCAGACTTCAGTTATCATATATGCAAATTAATGTACATCATTATCATATGTATGAACCATTATCATTATTAATTTTCTGCTAGTTAAATATTTTGTTATTAAAATATAATCTTAAGTGTTTGTTTTCAATTTAATATTTCTCGTTTATATGTAATTGATGAAATTGTGATTGAATATTGTGGCTTGTGTTTTCCTAAGCTGAAAAAACTTGCATTTTTACTGGCTATTCTATAGTTGATATTGTAACAAGTATTGAAGTGTATACAGGCTTACAGTTTGTTTGTCATGTCCAGAGAGTAGATTATTTCTTCTCTCTTGATATATGTGTCTAGTTAAAATAATATTTTAACCTTTGCTAGTATATATAAGCATGTATGCTCAATGTTACTTTGATTTTAATGTGATGGAATTAATGTACAAAAGAGTTGATCATATATGATCAGTTTACTCTTTACAATCATATTTTTTCTATTACATGTTTGGCAATCTAATATGAAGCTATAATGATCTTTTCTTCATACTATTATATATATATATATATATATATAGTATGATAGTATATATATATATATATATATATATATATATATATATATATTATAACCTCCACAATATATACAATGATCTATGAACCTATGCATTTAAGCATAAGAGTTGGATCCAACCTCCAAAAATCCAAGTAGAAAGTCTTTTGTAACCTCCGTATAGTAAAATATAATAAATTATAATGAAATACAAGTAAAATAAGCATGAGTAAAGACAAGGAGGCCATGTAGTGACCTTACATTACACTAATCCTACATTTCTTACATCTAGCATTAGATAAAGCACATTAATTAGATTAACTTCCAATATCTAAAGACAAGACATTAAAAGACAAACATTTAACTTGCACTCTGCAAGTTGGTTAATTAATAATCAGAAAGGCATCTATCTATGAGATGAGTATGAAATTAGGATTATGGAATGAATGATAAATGAATAAAGATGTATAAAATTGAATGGGTGATGAAGAGTAAATCATAATTAACTAATGGCAATGAATAATGAATAGACTTAAGAATGGGGAGAAGAAAAGGGAAACATGATGAAGGCTATAAGCCAGAAACTAATCTGGGGATATTGAATGAGTAAGCACTAGATGGGGATTTTATGTATAAGCCTTCTGGCATCCATTGATTACTCTAGCTTGCTGTTTGTTTGTGGCAATATATATATATATATATATATATATATATATATACAAACAGCAAGCTATATATATATATATATATATATAGTGAGTTTTGCCTGTTTTAACAACAGTTATACACAAGCATAAGAGGAGGTAGTCATGTGATGTTTATTGGCTTAAAACCAATCCTGCCTAATGGGATAGTGGTGGCTATGGTTATTAAAGAACCAAAGACACCAAAATGTATGGGTACTGAACTGGGTTCAGACCTATATGACTATATAAGCTAATGGGCTTGAATTGAAAACATTAAGGTGTTTTCAGTTTAAGACTCATAGTTTTGTAGTTAAATGGAGATAAAAGGTGGTTGCTGGAGGGTTGCATTAGATCCTAAGATCTAGATGCAGTGCTCTTAGATCCAAGGCTCCTCACTGATGAAGGCCATAAGCCAGAAACTAGTCTGAAGATATTGGATGAGTAGGCACTAGGTGGGAATTTTAGGCACAAGCCTTCTGGTATCCATTGATTACTCTAGCTTGTTGTGTGTGGCAATATATATAGTGAGTTTTGCCTGTCTTTGTGCATAATATTAACAATGTTTTGATCAGTAAATAGCAAAATTTTATATACTCTAAATATAAGAGCTTGGCAGAATTTATTTCTAATATGCTAAACATATAATAAAACCAATCATATTAAGTGATAATTATATTGGTAGTAATAACAATAATATGTGGATCACAATAAAAATAACAATATGAACAGTGTTAGCAATAAGTTTACTGACAATTGAATACATTTTCAAAACAAAATTTTATTTACACTATTTACAAATTTCATAAATCATTAACAACAACAAAAGAAAATATATATTCTCGATCAACTTATAGACAAAACATACAAAGAACAAGATTTAGTTGATATATTTAAATATTATTATAGACAGATCTCTTTGGATTTGAATAGAATTATAATATATTATCACCTTGTGGTGAATTTTATTTAAATATATTCTTTAAATTAAATTCGTTTTAGCCTATTAGACATTTTTATATTTTATTTATCAAGCATAAAACAGATTATAGATAAGATTATTCTACAATTCATATCTGATGAATGGTGGGCTAGCAATGCTCAGTATTAGGCAATGTAATATAATAGGTATTCCTAAAGCATTAATAATGATTCATATTATAATATGTTAATATGATTATACAATTTCGTTTTTATTTATTTATTCAATATGCTGTGTATTACTTTGAAAATCATATTATTGTGGTTCTACACTTAAGTTATTAATGTCATATTATAGAATTTTCCCAAACACTAGTGAAAACAGCATTTTAATGTTTAGCTATAAATAGTAAATAGCAAAGGTGACTTGTATATGTGAGATCACCTCAAATAGATAAGGCATTAGACAATGATCTACTAATGTAAAGTAATACTTGACAAGATATTATTATTTCTTACCATCCTTTGCTTAATGTTAAACACAGGTTATATTTCTAATTGCTACCTTTTCAGGAATGATTTCATTGTTATCAATATCAAATCATTAAAACTTAAGAGTATGAAATCTAGTTAAATATACAATATATCCAGAGGTATAATGGGGTTGAGCTATGGTAAATGAATGAACAAACAACCTAGATTATGGTCATTTCAAAACTACAAATAGTCTGAAATCCTAGTGTCACTATTTAGGGAGACCTTTAGAGACATGAAAAAGAAAGGGGTAGTCAATAAAAAAATATATGAAATACATTATGATAACATAGCCTTAAATCACTCAAGACTCTTATGGGTATTATACATGATTCACCCATGATAATAATTTACACTCTTGTGCAGGGTAAAAGAAAAAGTACACATGACATGATATAACTTAGATATATGGATAAATTACAAATATAACAATGCATATAATCATAATCATTTAACATGACAACCAAATCTCTTACTAAATAACACCTACCATATAAATGTAAACATCAAACAAAATAAAATATATTATTAATTAATACATAAAAATTAAAATTACAATTATCAATTCGAAAGTGATCCACAACTATAATAATTATTAATGGTAATTAATTATATATCAGAATATACAATATTATATTTAATGTGCTTTAAATTGATTAAAATTGGATGTTACATTTTATTATCATTAAGCAATCGCAGCTTTACCAAAGGAAAAATATTAAGATAAAATTATAATAATAGAACAAAGTTTAACAGTTTATTGCAAGAAATTTTACCCTTTTACTTGCAATCACCTTTAAAATATAAACAAATTTTAAGTTTAGTAGTATTATCTGTGTCTTTTGTTTCATGAACAATCTTATACCACACTAATGGTTTTTATTTTATGAGAAAACCAGTTGTCAAATCCATAACACTAACATACATGAAATTCCAACACAATACATGTTAAAATAATAAAATATCATTACAAAAAGTTTCTTCATGAGTTATTTAAAGTGTGGCTTTTTAGTTTGCCTTAGGGTGGGGGGGGGGAAAAGGGGGAAATTTTTTTGTGGGGGGGGGGAGATTTTTTATTAAAAAATTTCTTCTGTGAAAAAACAAAAAAATTTTAAATACAGCAATTTAAAATCTGTAGAATTTTTTAATTTATGTAATGTTCTTTAACATTTTACCATATTAAAATTGATTCATATTTATCATATCATTTCTTCTTTATTGATATTGCAAATAACTCTGTTCTTCCTTTGCACACAATAAGTAGATTATATGAAAATATCAGCTTTCTCTCTCAAACTTTTAATGTACAATAATCATAAAATTTATCATCTATAGAGTACCATTACAGATTTTTACTATCTTTATAGATATTTGTAAAGATTCCTTCCAACACACATTTATTGGGATCATACATCATGGGTACTTTCCATATGTATTCATTAATCTAATTATTTATCCTGAGAAATTGTTAGATCACTAAATGATTGCAGTCTCTTCCTTTAAAATTATTAGTATTTTAAAATACAAAAGATTAAAACATTGAAAATGACCATTAATTCTGGTTATTATTACACATAATTCTTTTTTATTTTATGGTATGATTAAATTAAATAGTATATTATACATTTGATATTTAGAATATGGTTAACACAGTAACTTATACATTAGAAAATAAATTAAAATTTAAAATAATATTGGCAAAATACTATTGTTTCATTTAATGAATATGTCAATTCTACTTGTCAGGCAAGATTTTATAATGTTACATCCGGTTTCATATTAACTTAAGTTTAAAGTAATAAAAAAAAATATGTGGAGAAATTTAACAAAGTACTTTAAGAACTTGTAGTATTTTTAATGTATTTATTAAATTAAATGGGTATACACTATTGTTGCACCTAAATTAAATGCAACAAGATAATTTTTTTATTAAATTACTTTCCTATGTATTTTGTAACTTTTTATAAAATAATGAAAATTGTTGATATCTAGGTTTAATTTCAAATAATATTTCACTTTAATAGAAGAATGTCATAAATTTAATTAGCAATAGGAGAAAATGAATATCTTTTTTTATAGTTCGCTTTAAAACTTATTTCACAAATGAAAGTCCAAATTTTTTTCTTTTTTCTTATCATTCCAAATCTATTATAGCCATATTTATAATACATTTTGTCACTATTAGAAATAAAATATTTGTAAGATAAATAATGAAATTTTAGGCTTACAAATTTCTGGATTAACTTAAACTTGAATTCAATTTTGATGGGCTTTTCCTCAGTATATCTAGTACTTTTATAGTGAACCATTTTTTTAATCAGTTGACATCAGGAAAGTGTCCTTCATGAGTATTGGTCAGATAGAATCTACTCCATTGATTACAGGTTAAGAGTAACATAGAATTTGTATTTGTTTCTCAGTAATAAAAAAAGTTATTTTCTTCTTTATCATGAGAAATGAATTAGCAGAGAGATAGCTAGAGAAAAATAGCTCTACTGATAGTTTTAAATATTTTTTTACCATTCAATAAAATCTGTGCAGGCCTATTTGTTAACTTTTGGCCAAGGGGCTGACTGTAAAAATAAACCAATTAAATTATTGTATGTGAATACATTTACATAAAATTGATAAATCATCTGTAAAAATAAATGACAACTAATTAAACTGTTCAATATTATTTTAGATTGCAATAAAATATGTGTAATAATTAATTATATTTAATTTAAAATAAGTCTGTTGATAACTATTGCTTAATAACAAAATATTAAATACTTTTAGGATTTTAATCTAATAATACTAATAAATTATTACATTAACACTAGTGAAATTAATTTATCTGATAGATTGTATGTAAAAAGTCTCACACACAATATGGCAGCAGGCTAACACATATGTTGAACAGCTCAACTCTTTATCATATTAAAGAAATTCATTTATGAAATTTATCTATTTTTATTCCCTAATCTAACAATCATGAGATCCCATCACTGATATTAATCATAGATTTTAACAATTAAAATTATTAATCAAAATTTAAAATTTTAGCTAATTGACTGTTTAAATAGGGCTTGAGAAACATTGAGCCCAACCATAAGGTTACTATATTAATAATCATTCTGCAAATTAGAAATATAATATATAGAAAGACAAAGAGTATATTGATAGAAATCAAAGAAAATAATAGATTGGAGTCCAGACTATAGTGTATATAATTACAGAATAAAAATATGATTGCATAAAGACACAACCTCATTGTCATATTTAGTATAATAATATGACCAATGGCAAAAAAGAATATAATAATCTATATTACTGAATATTATAAAATAAATATAAATGAAGAGAGAATGAAAGTAAAGCTAAAGCTTATTAATTTAGTCGCAAATTAATCATAATTATTAGTTGAGTAAATTAAGAAGATACTAACTTTCATTCTATTATAATCATATTTGATTTTTATATTGAACTATTTCCATCATCTAATATATGTGTGTTGAATGTCTTTATAGAAAAATTCAATTTTATTTAAATATTCCAAATACATTCAACTGTTAGTAATGTCACAGCAAACAGGTTAGTATATGCACCAACTATTAGTAATATCGCAGCAAACAGGTTAGTATATGCACTAACTGTTAATAATATAAACAGGTTAATATATGCACAACATTTTAGAGGTATTATTTTCATCTCTTCTTCAGGTGTTTCTGGCCTTACCAGTGACAGTATTATCATGGGATTTGAACCTAGGTTCTTAGATTTTTGATTATTGAATTTTAAGGTAACGCTCTAACCAACTGAGCCATTTTACCAAAGACAACAGTCAGTAGAAATTTTATATACTTATCTATGAGGTTCCTCCTAATTTCTCCACTTTTTCCTAAGAGCAAAGTTGATTAGTGTTTTTCATACATTGTGTATAGTTGCACTAGGTTGGCTTATAGGATTTTTTGCCATTGTCATATGAGTAGCTTTTTTAAATTTTCTTCTTTGTACCTTTTCTTCTCTATCCAATCTTTTTGTTACTTTAAAATTCAATAATCAAGAATCCAAGGACTCGGATTTGAATCCCATGCTAGTACTGTCACTGCTCAGGCCAGCAACACCTGAAGAAGAGGGGAGAATAATACCTTTTGAAACATTTGTGCATATATTAACCTGTTTATATTACTAACAGTTAGTGCATATACTAACCTGTTTGCTGTGATATTACAAATAGTTTGTGCATATATTAACCTGTTTGCTGTGATATTACTAACAGTCGAATGTATTTGAAATATTTAAAAAAAATTGAATTTTTCTAAAGACATTCAACACATATATTAGATGATGGAAATAGTCCAATATAAAAATGCAACTAGAACACCATCATCACAAACCTTCAGGAAAATACACATATTGTTTAGTTAAACAGAATACAAATCCAAACAGAAAGTCCTGATCAACCATGGCAGTCTACCATCCTCTCCCAATATGATTCTTTTCAGCATTTATATCTTGAGACAATTCTTGTACAACCTGCATAAAAACTTCATTAATAAAATATCATTTAATTAAAAATCCATTAAAATTAGTATCTTGGTGATTTGTGCCTATGGTTAAACAGCCATTAGTGAAAACTGATTTTCAAAATACAAAAAGACACATCTATTGCTAAATATATTTTTTATATTGTAATATAAAATGGTTTGGAGTACCATTTTTTATAAATTGGCTATAAATAAACAATAGTTGAACTCAGATAGTGAATGATAATTTTGCCTCTCCATGAAGAGGCATTTATCATATTTTCATTATCTAATGTGAATTTTGGTATATATTATCAGGTGCTATCAAATCAATATTAACTTTTCGCAGTCATACAAGTAATATTCTGCCTATTCATTAAATTTTCAACAATAAATTATAAAAGAATGGTTGCTTTCTTGTTATACACTTTAAAATCTTATCGTTATTGACACAACTGTGTTCAACTATAACTGATACTAGTATATATTGTTGCTGAATAAAATAGTCATTAGTATTAAGATATTAAGAAAATGAATAAAATACATTAAAAAAAGATCAGAATTTTAAAAAAAACAACTAAAGATAAAGACTCTGTTTATGAAGATTGTTAGAAGTAGAAAGATAAAACTCAAAACAAGAGAAAAGATTACACTTAGCTATGGTATCTTATATTTGTCAAACTAAATTCATATTCGTTAGTTGTGAATCACGAGCGCTGGGTATATATATTCATATGCATATTTTCACACCCATCTTTCAGAAATTTTTTATTAAAAAAGATTAAAAGAAAATTTTAAGAATTTAACAGCTGCATATAATTAATTAATAGTCATTAAATTATTCATTTTAATACACTGATATTTTTTTAATCATAAGAATGAGAAAAGATATTTTAAAAAGGTTTTTTTTTTAGAAAAATATATAAAAAACGATGTTATCGCTGTATCTGGGGGAGTTTTAGAAAAATAAACATTCAAAATAACAAAGATTTGCAAAGCTTTTGATTATCTAAATTATTTATATTATTAAAAAAAAAAGAAAACATGCATTGATTTTACAAAATGTAATCGCAATATATGATTCAAAAATAGTAATCCATCAATAGTTGAAAATCCATTATTTTACCTTTTTTCAGATATATATTTACTGATATCATGGCTTCTTATATATATAATTTTATTTTTTTTAAAAATCCGTGTATTTATTTTTTCCAAAATTCTTAGTTATTACATTAACACAATAGACTATAGGGCAATTTATACATGTTTCTGCTGTCTAAAAATGTGAGGGGTCAAATTGACTTAAGGTCAACATGGGTATGATTATAATATTGGCATCATCAAGATTTTTGAGCATTCCATCAACAGATTTTCAGTAATATGGATAGCCAAAAAGTTGGAGAGTGGAGAGAATTGAAGCCTATCCGTTAAAGTATATAGAGTTACTATCTTAATATAAACCAAGCACTGATTATAGACTAACTGATGAGTGCGGGTTCAGCATGAAATACATATATTGGAGATCATTTATATTTTTCACATTGTGTGGTCATGTGTGTCAGTTATATTGGATAAAGTGGATAACTGCAGGGAGCTTCAAAGTCTGAGTTCAAATCTCCTTTAATTACAGCTAGGTTAAATATATACCTTGCACTTATATTTCAATAATTTTCTATAAATAACCCAATTCATGAAATGTTCAGAGCAATTTAGCTTGGTTGTAATAATAGTGAACTGGAGACTTACAAGTCGCAATATCAACTTCAACTGGATTATGCTTAGCCAATCAATCTGATGCTCAAATATCATTATAATATCCCAAGAATGTGACTACATACTTTAAATTTTTATATATAATTATAGTATTTGTTGCATCCTACATGCAAAGCATAAAGTGAACTAGAATTTAAAGTCTCCATCAATTGACTCTAACCACTAAAACATATTCTCACATAGATATAATATTATAATAAACTAAATCCAATGTTGAAAATGTTTTAGGAGTATATGTTATATATGCCATATCTGTAATGTAATAATTAGTCTAATAATATAGAGCCATTATATTAGCAGCAAAAATTTGTTTAAGCTTATTTTAAGTGAAAAAATATATATATTTACAATTTCTGTTAGCTGTGTATTTATTACTATATACAGGCTTGAATTATGTATTAAGTAGAACATAATTTATGATATAAATAAAAGAAGAGGTCATATTTGTTAATTAAAAAAATGGAAATGAACAACAAATGAATTGTATAAATAGAGGAAATGTTATGTGATAAAAGAAACTCTTCAATATATATAAAAGTTGGACCAAATAAAAAAATGCTTATAAAAATCATTAATCTAATGTTAATTGTATATAGAATATGAGCAATTGCTATACTTCATATTATACAAAGATAAATAAAACATTTGAATAGTGTCCAGAAACATATTAAACTTTTCTTCAAATAGAAATGTCCACATTCTTTAGAAATGTGAACAGAAGATATCAACTGCTCATTTGTTGATCAAGAATGATCCAGAGATTCTTAGTGATAGTTAAATCATATTACTAAAAAGTCATAGTAGAGATGTCATTTTATTTTTATTTCTTCAAATTAAGGTTTATCTATGCAAATTTGTGAAATGGAATAGAATAGTGATACCAAACACAATATTTCCACCATATAATGAAACTGATTTCTCAAAATAAGTGAACAGTCTAAAACTCAGACACAATCATGAAGAATAATGATTGCATCAAACTATTGTCATAACAAGGTTATCCAAAGCAAAGCAATTCTGCCACAATGATTCAGAGTTAAGAGTAGATTGGCTAATGGCAGTTTCTTCTAATAATTCCAGGACTGAAAAGGGCATACTTCTAAATATTCATTATCATGTTCTTATGATCATAAGATCACTAACCTTGCCCTGTTGCATTCTCATCTGAAAATAGTACCTTTGATTTTACAGTTTTGACCAGTTTCTTTTAAAACTCAGATTACTTATTTTTGGTAGTTGTTTGTGAATCACTAGTATGATGTGTTTCATTGTGGCTTTCATGCAATTTTTTTATAATGTCAGCAGTCCACACCAGAAAATGTTGATTTCTGACTAAAGCTGGTTCTGGAAGATTTTATTTTTCATTTTTAGTGAAAGCATTAAACTCAGACTGATGTAATGTTTTTTATTAATCCATCCTAAGACTTTTTACTATTTAAAAGATGCTATATTTACATTTTTATGCTACATAACTCTCTCATATATATATAATTAAATTCAGCATAAATATATAATAAAGCTAATGTTATTTACCTATGCCCTTTATAGAAATTTTCTGACATTCCAAAACATCTTGCTAGTCATATGTTTCTGTCAATCAAATCTGACCTCATCAGTAGATCAAGAAATCAGATGAGATTCCAACAAACATAGTCATTCAATTTCTAATAAATATGTTTGCAAAGTTCAGCTTGAATACAAATTTATTCATAATTTAATTAAATCTTCCTTTGCATGAGTTTAATTTCATTAAACAATAAAGTCTTTAAGCAAACTCATTTTAACTAACTTTATTTTTTAAGAAAACATTTAAATATGTAATTAATTAATTAAATATCATATAAATATGTAATAATGTTAACGTTATTTACCTACATCCTCTATTAAAATTTTCTAAAATATATGTATAATATGTATTAATTTTTATATGTGAATACATATATAGTTTGATGATAATAAAATTATATATATATATATTGTAAATCTTATATTTACTATTATAATTAATTAATATAGCCAAAAACGGTAAAAAAAATATATTGGCTTTATATTTTAGTTAGGCAAAGGAAATCAGATAACAGATCATATAATCAAAATAAAATTCAAAAGTCTCATATTACTGCCTAAGAAAATATAAGTTTTGAGAAAGTATTTAAAGATGTCTTCTGAGTAGATTTATAAATCAATAGATATATAAAATATGGGCATATATATTTAAAAGTGCAGATGATTTTTTATGCACAAATGAAAACACACACATAAACATAAAATTTATATTTTATAAAAATTATATAGAATATGATACACTAAATCAATCATAATAAAACCAAATATTTTAAAACAGTTCTGCAATAACTATAGTATGATAATTACAATCGAGATTACATTTAATTAAAGTAGAACATATAAGATGTGTGGATGTCAAATGCCTATATGTTTAAACTTAACCAGTTTAAAAGTTGTAAATGCAAAACTAGTAAAATATTTTGTTTGGTGTTACTATAATTCAATTAAGAAGTATTTATTAAATTAATTTGATAAAAATAAATAACTGAGAATTTTAAAGGGGTAATATAAATTATTTAGTTGTTATAAAAATAAATGGTTGTAAAATTTATTTTCAATTCAAATTAAGATAAAATAATTACAATTTTGGTATTTTTTCCCCCTTTAATGTCTGGAAAAAATTAGCACTTAAAATAAAAACAGGCAATTTTGATTATCTACTTTTTTTGTATCACCTTGGCATTGAATAAATTTTTCTTGGAAAAACAGAAAAACATGAAAGCTTTATGGGTAAAGATAAACTATATCTGCTTGGGAAAATTCAGTTAGTTTTTGTGAAACTACAGTGCATCTAAGATCCAGTCAAATTAAATTTCAAATAGCCATTTTGACTATCTTCTTCATAATGTCAGAGTAGACAATGTCACTCTAGGCATTTTGCCTAGCTGGTAAAATGTCTTTTCAAATTAAAATGCATAAACAACAACAAGGATTATCCCTAAATTACTACTTTGAAAACAATCTAATTTACTGTCTTCAGTTATTAATGGAATTGCAAAGATGTGTTCATAGGATGCTTATTATAACTTCAATCAAATCATTTGTCTCTTCTAAAATAATTGTAAAATAACTTGCTTGGAAAATTATGAATTACCTCACTATGGATTGCTAAAAGATAAAACTATATAAGTCTAAATCCATGTATAAATTTGCAGCTTTGGAGAGAATGTTTAACCCTCAATAAAAATCAATGAAGTTAATTCACCACTGGATTATTATTTATTTACTAGGTCTTAATAATTATTAAAATGGCCAAAACTATATGGCAAGATAAACTGTGTTAAAACCAAAAGATTAGTGATACTTTTAAAATATGTGATAAACACTAACCATAATGATAAGTCTGTGAGTATTCACTAAAGATCAACTGCCATCTTTGTATAAAATAACAATTCAACATCATTCCTTTAATAATGGATTAAGGATCATAAATGGTTCAATATGAAAACATGATAATTATCACATTGATCAGAAGACATCCTAAAAGGAATTAATGTGCTAATTATCAATCTGAATTGGATTGCTAAGTGTACTTATTAAAAAATTTTAAAATCATATTAAATGTTAGTAAAAATTTAAACCTATGAAAGGAATTACCTTGTACTCCTAATTTAATATCTAGTGCTTATTAAAAGTATTTCCAGTAAATAATAAATGTTGAAAATTCCACAGGATAGTTCTCAATCATTCATAAAAGTAGGATTATGATTTGAGGAAATACACAAATAAACTTTGTTTATAATTGTTGAATTATTTAGTTTATAGTTATCATTAGTGTAATAATAAATAAATAAATAATAAAGTTCTCAAGATAATTCTGAGATATGAAGGTATAGGTAGCAACTTTATAAATTTTATTAATAATATTGGGTGAGAATATATTATATGTGATTTATATTTTATATTGGTGTAAGGTTGCACTTAGTTAAACTAACTTATAAATTTATGTAAACCTATTTATGTTTAAGTTACTTTATTTTTTTATTAGTACTTAAATTCAGCCTCAGATTCATAGGTAGCTAATCATCCTTGGGTATATGATTCAATCATTAAAGAAATATTCTATTTATATAGTACCTATAATATTTGTATAATTTTGAAATGCTATACTATACAATAAAGCATTATGATGTTATAAATAAAATAAATTGTATTTGTTGGTAGAGATATACTCCTAACTAATTATTTAAACTTTGAAAAATATAAAAAGCATACATATTGTTTTAGTAAAGGTTATGAATGTATAACAAATAAAGCTCATTTTGGAGTAAAAGGTAAAAAATTTTACTTACTTCAAAAGAGTGAAAGAAGTAGTCAACGTTTACAGAATGTGGTTAATAATCTATTGAATATTCTTACAAAATAATTAAGGACATTATAAAACATTATTGTCCTCCTGTATGTAGAAGTAGGTTTTGATTTAATATTGTTCAACTTTTTCCAATAGAGTGACATGTCTTTGCAATACTTTAGAATTACAGCATAATCATAACTCAAGCTGTACAAAGAACAATTAATACAATTTTTTTAATATTGTTATAGAATTTTGATATTAAATTGTTTATTATTGTTTGCTTATAATATTGTTATTTTATTCATATACTTGTTATTTATAATAAAGCAACTGTTATATTTAAATATAATTGTTTGTCATTATTGAAATCATTGTCTTCACTTAATTTTGAAATAAAAGATTATATTTCTAAACTATTAAATTATATATTCATTATTAAATTTATATATAACATTTATTATTACCATTATTATCTAAAATACAAATTAGTAGAGTAAGATGATATATAATAAAATTCCCTTTTACATTCATCATACCTAAAATAACATAACAATCTTTAAATCTATTCATCTTTTAATTGAACAATTAAGATTGATTTAGTTAATAACCCTGAGATAAATAATTAATTTAACATTATATTTAATTTAAGACTGAGAGAGAGAGTTAATTTGATAGCCTTATTTAAAATTTATATTGATTTGTATTAAAGTAGTTCTTTATGCAAGATATATCGTAACAGAACGTATTTATTTAAGAATACAATAAGATTATTATTATTATTATTATTATTATTATTATTATTATTATTATTATTATTATTATTATTATTATTATTATTATTATTATTATTATTATTATTATATATTAATAAGAATATCCTGAAAAAATTATTTATCTTAAGTTTTATGTATTAGTAAATTTCGAAATTATTATTATTATTATCTATTTTATATAGAAAATAAACACTCATTCATTTTGATTTACTTTCATAAGTGCGCAATCAATTGTGGACGCACTCCACATAAAAACGCACACATCAATCGATCATATCTTGCTCCTATCTGATTGTACTTAAATTTTGTATCACAATTAGGGTAGTTAATTTTGGCTTATCATTTTAAGGGCTCCGATACTCTCGTATTTTAAAATAGAAAATATCATGATTAGATAAATGATTTTGGCCATGATTTAGATAGTTACAACATATATTAGAATACATGTATATTTCTATACTAAACAATATAATTATAAGGGAATTGAACTCAAACTTTCAAACTCCCTACAGCTATCCAATCCATATTATGCAACTGATACACATGACCACATACATATGAAAAAAATAAATGATCTACAATATATGCATTTCATGCTGAACCAGCACTCATCAATTGCTATCTTCCCCCCACACATATATAATCAGTGCTGAGTTTATATTAAGATAGCAAATCTTCAAACTTTAATGGCCAAGCTTTAATCTTCTCCAATTTCCAACATTTTAGCTATCCATATGGCTGAAAAGTTGGAGAGTGGAGAGCATCAAGAGTTTTGAACATTACAACTTCAGATTTTCAATGATATGGATGGCTGAAAAGTAAGAGAGTGGAGAAGATTGAAGTTTGTCCATTAAAGTTTGAAGATTTCCTATCTTAATATAAACTGGACATTGATTGTATATATGTGTGGGAGATGATAATCTGGACCAACTGATGAGTGCTGGTTCAGCATGAAATACCAATATTGAAAACCATTTATCTTTTTCACATGTATGTGGTCATGTGTATCAGTTATATAAGATGGATTGGAGTGTTGTAGGGATTTTGAAAATCTGAGCTCAAGTCCCTTATAATATAGAAATATACATGTATTTAAATATTACATATTCAGCCTGCACTTGCTCTTCCTTTCTCTATAATTAAATGGATATCTTAAGGTCCTATGTGTGAGGAAAGGAATCAGATTGACTAAGGTCAACATGGGTATGACAATAATATTTGCATCATCAGAGGGTTTTGAGCATTACATCTTCAGATTTTCAATAATATTGATGGCTGAAAGGTTGGAGAGTGGAGAAGATTGAAGCTTGTCCATTAAAGTTTGAAGACTTGCTATCTTAATATAAACTGAGCACTGATTGTATATATGTGTAGGAGATGGTGATTTGGATAAACTGATGAGTGCTGGTTCAGCATTATATATATATATTATGACCTCTCCTTATATATATATATATATATATATATATATATATATTCAGCATTATATATATATATTATGACCTCTCCTTCGTGTAGCTCCACTACACTCAAAAATAAATAATATAGTATAGTGTAAATCGCCTCCCTGGGTTCTAGCTCTAATAATTAATGAGATATTCAATTAAATGTGTTACTAGCTCAGGTTGCTTAAATTTATTAACTTAGGTTCTGTTTTATATTAACTCAAATAACTATTCTATAATTCATGAGATTAGAAGTGGAAATAAAGTGACAAAGTAGATTGCATTGAGATAGTATCCCATAGGATACCACCTCAATGGCATAAGAACACTATCCCCCCTTTTACTACTATTACATATAATAACTACATAGTATTCTTATGACTTCTGCAACTTCTAATCACTAAACTCATTTCACAATTAAAGTATTAATCTTTTATCTATCATAACAATAATAGTAATTATCTAGCTCAGATAAAATAATCTCAGGTTCTTAAATTTATTCAATGTCAAATTAAAATAAAGTAGCAAAATATGATAAGGGATTTTGTGTCATAATTTACTACTCTGAAGTTAGATTAATAATAAAACAATAAGAATAATAATCACAATCTTCATTGTTTAATCTAACTAGTACAGCTTTTCTTTTATCGCAAATTTATAACCATAATAAATTAATTAATCACTCAATATCCTCTCTTTGTTTATCTTTTTCCTTACATAATAAAATAATTAGTAAGTGGCAGTGTTTAGATAATCTGATAAATGAAGTAAGTGGCAACTAATAGCATATAATTTAGCAAATTACTATAATAATGGATTTATGACCAATAATGTAATGCAATTTCATAATTATTCAATTACAAAATACCAACAAACATTTAAGATTAAATATACTTCTTTATTTATATTTTGTGCAAACAATTATATACTTAGTTTAATGACTGTAAACATACCCTATGAATCCATGCAATGATGTAGAGAAAACAAAACTCAGACACAAGTTTTAATAACAAATTTTAGAATTTTATTAACAACAATCAAAATTAAGATAAAACAAACAAATCTATTTACATTTATTTACAAGGGATATCCTCCTTTCTTTTAACACTACAAAAGTTAAATTATACATTTTTAGATTTCTTTTATAGTTAATTTAAATTATTATACTTTTATAAGTTATTCATTTATTTCTAATTAGGTTTATTATATTACTTAGTTTAACTATTATATGGGTAATACTATTCTTTACCTTTTAATATTAAAAATTACAGTATTCTAAGTTATATATGTGGGTAAACATCATTTATAAACATTATAAATTTATAATCAATATGGTTTTCCCTCTAAAAAAAATTACATTCTTTTGTAACTCTATATAAGTCACTTTGCATATTGTGCAAATATTATTACTACCTATTACGTTTGTTATATAATGCTCGTAAACTCTAATACATTTATTCATAAGCCATACTCATGTATAATGCCATAACACGAGCTTAATTATCACCTGTTTTAGTTTAACATATATTATAATCATCGAATGTTATTATATTCTTTAAATATGCAATACTTATATTTTTAAATATAATCAACAATAAGAACACGTTAAATCATTTTTTAATATTTTTGTATATTTCTACTTAGATATATTTTAGCAAATTATAGTTCATTTCTTAAAATTAAAATAATTCTCTGACTCCTTCCTTCCTTAGGATATATGCATCTTTTTTTTCATAATTATAATCTACTCTTTGTTAATCCTTACCTATTCTTATTTCAAATAACTGCATAACATACATTCTAAAATATCTATTGTTTCTTTTCAATAGACTTATCAAATAACGATGTAGTTGCAAGAAATACAGATAAAGATAGCGAAAGATGTGTAGGATATTGGGAAGATAGATAAATAACTCATCAAAATATATACTTCAAAATGTATGGAACAGTGTGGATAGGGCCGACATTCCTTGTCTGATAACCCTGACGATAAGCACGATGTGGCAGCTATTTATTCAGCTTTACCAAACATCTAATAAGATTCACAAGAAAGATAAAATAACACTGTCCATGACAATATGTGTAACAGTCGTAGGGCTTTGTTAACTATGCTGATTACCATTTAAACTACTTATAATTCCATTCCCTGTAGCATCCTAGTTTTTAATACATCATCTTGGTTTCCGAATCTCCCTGTACTACCAAGTCACTATCCAAACTATCTCTCAAGATTTTCACTGTATCCAACATCGATAAAACTAACTACCTTTTAAAACAATAAACAAAATTCACTAATCTAAAACATTTCCCTAGTCTATAAGAACAATTTGTCTTGCTTTATTACACTGTAGGTTCGACATTTACGTTTTATTAAATAACACTTAAATATCCTAATCGGAAAAATTAACAGAAAATATGATATAACCATTGGTTATATTGAACTATATTAATAATACATTAAATGATTGTTGTATGCATATTTTTAAAAATCTAATTACATCTCATAGTGTTTTAGAGTGTTGTTTTTCAAAATGCGTTTTACAATAATTATAACAATAAAATTTTGCACTACATTCATTCGGTTCACAGCTGATCTAAATAAATAAAACATACATTATATCATTAATAACCATAAAATGTACCAAATAATCTTTTACCTTCCTATTAGAGTTCATAGTGGGTTTCTTTCTCCTCGAGCATCGCAAACATACAAAATTTCCACACACATACAATTTTATTTGAACATTCAAAATCAAAAAAAAAAACATATTATTTTATATAATGTTATACTGAAAATTAATGTATTTGTTTCCCTATTGCTATCTAAACTCAATGTTTAACTTAGATTAATAAAGAAAATAATTTAAACCATAATCACATATTTTTCTGGCGGTAAATCTTGATTAGTCCCATAATATTTATTATTTCTTCTTTTATCTGAATGTTCTCCTTTTTGATTATTAAAGTTTAAACAAATTAGTTCTTTTAGTTAACTGTTTAGATGATCTTTAGTTTCAAGGTTTAATTCAAAATTATTAAAAATATTTATTTAGTTATCCCACGAAGTTTTTAATGTTGGGCGAATATTACCTCGGCACGTTGATGCATCTTTATTTCTATCAGAACTACAAATATTTATATCATTACGGTACCAAATTGCATTTTTCCATGGATCCAATATTTTATATTTATTTCTCTGTAAACAATTTTTTTTCTTCTTCTTCAGGCAAGTAATTTCCTTGGTAATTTTACTTTTATTTATTATTATTTTATATACGACATTTTTGATCTTTAACTATTTCTAGAGTAATTGCTCAAATCATCTTAAAGAAAGTAATTCATAAAATTCTTTTTGTCCATTTATTTTTTACACGAATAATATTTATTTTTATTTTTCATTCTATTCATTAACTATCAATTTTACACGCACTAAAGCAGTTTTCATAGTAATATGCTATACAAACTATATCAATGAACAACGTTAACATTTTTGAAATATTACAAAATTTATAATTTGGTTTTAAGAATCCATCCATTTTTTATTGAAAATTCAGATTATATTTTAATAGAATCCACTGGCAGGTAACTGTGGAGTTAGTGAAACATTATTACGAGAACTTTTTTTTTTAAATTTTATTCTTAGATTCGCTTCGAAAGATTTTAAAATGTTAGTTAGTTTCTTTCAAAGATATTTATTAAAAATTCTAATAAAATTGACTAATAATTGAAGAAAGAAAGAAATTTTAAAGAGCTTAAAATTTTACCTCTGCTCTGGAGTCAACACATTTTTGTTCTCCTAGTTTATACAATTAATTGGTGCGATTTCTCTTGTCTGCCAAAATCTATCTTTTTATTGGTCAATCCCTACTTTGATTTGTAAACATTTTCTAAAGTTTTAAAATTGTGACGTAATAGACCTAAATATTAACCTATTATTATTTTTAAATTAATTAGTATCTATTACAATTTAATTACTTTTAAAATAAATTTGAAACAATAACCAATAAAGATGTATAATCTTATTTTTTATTATAATGTGTGACGATTCCATCCAGCTCTATAATATACTGTTTTAAATATTTTAATTATCATTATTAATTTAAACTGGTGCTTATACATAAAATATTCCAGACAGTCACGTATACATTTCCGGTGTTTAGTCTATTTTTATCTGTCTTAATAAATTTGCTACTTATATCATTTAAAATGATTATATAAAATTTTGAAAAATAATTTAGAAAAATATAGAACTAGATGCAATCCCCACCATCACAATACTTATTATTTAAATATATTATATTAACCCTTTATTGCTTAACTATAGTTTATAATTTTAAATACTATATAATATTAATTTTAAAATTTTTTAGCAATTGACCATTTATAATCATCATTGACCTATAGAAAAGGGCACAATATATATATATTGGAGGTCATATATCTTTTTCACATGTATGTGATCTTGTTTATTGGTTGTATAAGATGGATTGTATAGCTGTAAAGAGTTTGAAAGTTTGAGTTCAAGTCCCTTATAATATATATAAACTCATCTACCGAGAACATTAAATTTTCACCAACCAAGAGAACAAGCTGAATTTAAAAGTGGTTTTAGTACAGTAGATCATATTCAGGTATTGAGAGAAGTTATAAAAAAGAGAAATGAATATGAGTTGCCATTATGCTTTGGATTTGTAGATTATGAAAAGGCATTTGATTTTGTAAACATTTCTTCAGTGATTAAAGCATTGGATTGTCAAAATATAGATCAAGAATATTGTCATATTTTAAAGAATATTTACAAAAATGCAACAGCAACAATTAGATTATATAATGATACTAGGAAAGTCAACATTGAGAAGGGTGTAAGACAGGGTGATTCCATATCTCCAAACAGGAGTGTTGCAAGAAGTATTTTGTGGGTTAAAATGGGAAGCTAAAGAAGTGAAACTAAATGGGAGATTATTTAAGTCATTTAGATTTTGCAGATGTTGTAGTTGTTTTTGCAAATAATGCTTTAGAGCTTCAGGCAATGTTGCAGGAGTTATCAGATGAAAGTAGGATTAAAGATAAATGTTAAAAATACTAAAGTAATGTTTAATGGATTTTCTCAAAATATGAAAATAAAGATTGATTATGATGAGTTAAAAGAAGTTAATAGCTAAAAATACCTTTGTCAGATTATTAATAGAGATGGAAACATAATGGATAAAATTAATCATAGAATTAAACTTGATTGGAATGCTTTTAGTAGAATTAACTTGATACTAAAAGGAAATATGCCTGTGTTTGAAAATGAAGGTTTTTAATAAATGTGTTTTACCAGTTTTTACTTATGGATCTGAGACTTGAACACTTAATAAAAGAGCAATACAGAGACTTCAGACCTCTCAAATAAGTATGAGGAGATGCATGTTGGGAGTAACAAGAAAAGATCAAAAACGCAATAAATGGGTAAGAGAACAAACAGGTGTTACTGACCTCATTGAAAAAATTAGACTGGAGTTGGGCTGGACATTTGCTAGCAGAGATGATAATAGATTGACAATTGAAATCTTAAATCGGATTCCAAGAGATTGTAAAAGACCCAGAAAGAGGTCACATGTGAAATGGATGGATGAAATAAGAAAGTGTACAGGAGTGATGTTGAGAAGAGAAGCTAAAGATCAGAGAAAATGGATTGAACTTGGAGAGACCTTCATCTTGCAGTGGACTGATAATGATTGATAATGATATATATATTTATTTAAAAATATATTCCAAATATCTGAAATGTTTTTATTATTATTATTATTAAAATACAAATGTGATAATTTAAAAGAAATTAGATTCTAGTAAATATTGAGAAACTAAGGTCGTACCAAATTGTTTATGAGCAGCAAAATTCTAAAGAAATATAGAACAAATAAAAGTATATTGATACTTTTCTGCATAATAATTATATCCAAGCAGATATAAATAACAACATTTTTAATTAATACCTAAGTTTCTGTAATTTTTAAAGGCTAAATTTCTTTTTTAACATAGTAAATCCTAAATTTGAAATGCAATGCATATTTATATTGACAGAATATTAAATGATTATTTATATTTACAATGTTCATGATGATTTTGCCTTTGTTTTATATTTAGAAAAAAAAAAAAAGAATTGCAAAATTTCTATGTAGGGATGTTTTAAATCTAAATAAATGTTCAGTTTAAATTATGAATCATTTCAGAATGTGAGTTGGAAATATTCCTTAATAATTGCCTCCTTCTCTTTTTCCCCATGAATTAATAGTTAACTATTAAAAAAAATCTGTTTTTATCTAAATGCTTATATAGAAGTTATTAAAATTATATAAACAGTGCACAAAATAGATATTGATATTTTCTTGTCACAGAGAATAAAAATAAAGCTCATTTCCTTATCTTACTGAATTTCGATAAAATCTACATAGTTATTTAATTAATTTTGGTCAGTAAATCGGTATTCTTGTTAAATTATGCGTTTTTAATGATTGAGCATAATGGAAGATTCAAGAGATGATAGCTCTTTGAATGAATTCTACCCAAGTACAATAAAAATGTCTCAAGTTTCAGTGAATAGAATTGTAGTCTTCAGCCTGCTATTTTGGTGGTTGAATGTCATTTGATCACCTGAGTAACTAATTCTATTAAATAAAATTTTTATGTATATTAAAATCAAAAACATAAATATAACATATACTTACTGTTAAC